>APFE030691512.1:168754-241185 GCA_000404065.3 Pinus taeda | reverse complement strand
ATGAGAACTGAGAGCCGAGCCACTCCACAACCGCAACCTGTGGTAAGAACTAAGTAAACAATCAAACGGAGGAGCATGTGCATCGAAACCAACAGCATATAACAGAAGTCTACAGGAAAAAATGTAACCATAGCTGAGCCAAATAGAAACCATAGACTGAGACTGAGGGTTCTAGACCTAGAGCCAAGAAAACGAGCACAGGAGAGGCAACATTCACATCTTATGCAGGAGGAGACCCTCATAGAAATGCATGTCTAGGCACAACAAAGCTAAACCAATGTAAAACAGCCAGAGCTAGAACCTTTTGTTTCATAGAAGAGCAGATCAAAATGAACCAGAGACCTCACCCCAAAAACAACAAAGTGAAACAAAAGTGAAATAAATCGACCAAGGGTTTCGAGGGTTTGGTAAGAGGTGGGAAGGAACAAGCCCCAAGGCCAGGACACCTTTCCTCAAATCATTAATACCAAGATACAATTCCATTAAGTCAACCATCTACGCAAACAATCAATGGTTAATTATTCATGCGGAACTGTAAAGGGCTGGTCCCATTAAATATTGGTATCAGAACAGGTTCAAGTAACTATTTTTCTTTATAAAATGGAAGCTGCAAGAAGAGGTTGTGGAAAAGCTATTTGAAGAGTAGTAGATGAAGGATTGAGGGAAGAGATTAGGATCCTGAATGCCCATTTGGTTCCAGTAGAAGCAGGAAGGAGAAGGGATCCGGAAGTAAGGGACGACAGTGAAGAAGAAGCTGTAATTACGATAGATGGATCAGATGAAGAAGGACCTGCAAATTGTTAAGGTCAGTTTTATTAGCTAGTAGTAAGCCAAAGCCTGAAATTCCAAACTATGATGGTAGTTTGTCCACAAAAGTGCTGTTGGACTAGATTAGTGAGTTAGAAAAATATTTTGAATGTGAGGAGGTCAGCGAAGATAAGAGATTTAAATTTTCTACCACAAAGCTGAAAGGACATGCGGCCTTATGGTGGGATAGTGTCCAAGCAAAGAGGAGAAGATTGAATAAGTTACCCATTAATATGTGGACCAAAATGGTCACCAAGATGAAGGGTAAGTTTTTTCTGAAAGTTTTTTCATATGCCTTCTCTAACTCAAGCCTTGCATCCATTTATTTTACGATCACAACTGTAGAGATATGACATAAAGGAATGACCAATGATATATTATGACACAAAAGGTACAATTTTCGAGATAAAGCCTTGGTTATCTCCAGGGCTTCAGTTCTGAATTCATCCACTTGAGGATATCCTTTAAATCAATCTATTTGCTCTTTCATTTGGGAAATCTGCTCTTCTTTTGATTTCTTCACCTGCTCATTTAATAGTTGTAGTTTTCTCAATGCTTGAGACAACTCTTGCTGCTTAAGGATGGCGTGTTCATCAATTCTCTGCTTTTCATTATTTAATTGCTCATTCAATTGTTCATTAAGTTGTCTCTGTCCTGCTAACTGTTGTTCAAGCTACGCTATTTTTTGTTGTCGTTCTACCGATTATGCCTCTAGCTGAATAATCGCCTGTTCTTTTTCCTTCAATAAATGATTAACCTCTGAAACCTTATCTATTGTAGCTATTGTATATGCTCCGGCATACTAAGAAAGTTCAGTTAAATCTTCGGAGGGATTTATTTCCTCCCTCCATACCACATTCATCATTTCCATTTAAGGAGTCAAAAGAGGAGTGTGATCAATTTTCCTCTTCTTCCTTTGTCTCTTGACTACAACCCTATGCTAAGGGCTGTAGAAGACATCCAGTGGTGGTATTTCCTCTATATGAAAAACAATCTCATCCATGGGATTTTTAGGGATGATATCTATGTCTTTATGAAGCTTGGGTGGGTCACTTGTTCCTACAATTGGAACTATGTTGACTACTAATTTCTGTGCTGTAGACACTTCTGGTGTAATGAACCCTTGGGTGTTCTCTGGATTACTGATGATAGATTCAAATTGTTCCCATTCCTTAATTAACTTAGGGTCAACATTAATGTGTGTATCAAGGGGTTCACTAACTATTACCTACTTCTGCTCTTATTCTGGTGTCTTCTTCTTCTCAGGAACCTTTTCAATTTCGGGAGCATCCATAGTAATTTTTTCCTCAACGTAGCCCTGAGCCTATTGAATTTTTCTAATCCTTCTGTTCCCAATTTAGTCTTAGCCATTTCTTTGACCTGGAAAAATATTTCTGTTGAAGAAAAAAAATCGTCAAAGCTATCCTCTTCGTGATCAAATCTGGTGATTTTAGCCTGAGAGGTAACATTATAGGCAACCTTTTTTGGGTCATACTGCCTTTTTGGAATAGTTGCAAGATTTAACAGTTTCATTTTCTCGGCCTCTTTCTCTGCATGTTTAAAATCATGCAAGCTAAAGGTGCCACACTGAAGGGGAAATGTAGGCCATATGTGTTTCTTGGAATCCCTAAGGGTATTTGACATCCTTGTAACTATCATCTGATATGCTAATTCCTGGGCTAGTAGTTTATCGAGGATGTATAGAGGAAGAACATGAGGATCAATAAGACTGTCGAAAAGCCTTATATAGGTGAATTTCTCTTCTCCAAACCAACTGCCAACTACTGTTAAGTCGACCATTGCCTCCTCGGATAACCTAGGAGCAGGCTTATTGAACATGGCATAATGTGCAGGAAGAATAAAACCATGACAGATTCTATACAAGTGGTTTTATAATGGGCTTTCCGTAGTTCCTTGTGATAGATGTGAACGGGATTGGTATCATGGGGAGTCCATTTCCATCTAAGAATGGGGTATTCAGAATTAAAACATATGGTGTCCATAATATAGGCACTGAAGTAAAAAGGAGGTATCACCGAGGAAGTCACATACCTCTTTCTTCTATATTCAAGTATCTCAGTGGCCATTTTATCAAACAGAATGTTTTCCTAGTCCATGATATAGCCATGAACTACAAATTCCATTAAAGGAAAAATATCTATAGCGAACTTAGCAGAATTATGGACTCCAAAGAGTCTGCACATCAATGTGCTAGCATAACAATAAGGAGAGGTTAATGAATCTACAGAGTACAGACCTGATGTCTCGTGCTTGTGTTTGGTCAGGAAGTGTTTCCATTGCCTGATAGGGTCTAATTCAATGTCGTTTTCCTTGGCAAAAGCTTCTAATAATGCTTTATTATATTGCTTCTCTGGCTTAGTAAATTATATATACTCTCCCAGCTTGTTTTTCCTAAACCGAGGCAAGTCGTATCTGATATCAATCCTTTCTTATTCGGCTCTGGTTCTTTAACTACGACAAGGGCCTTGGCTTTCTTCACCTTCTTTCCCATTTTCTTCAGATTCATAAGCTCAGAGTAGTTCTACACAGATAATGGAAAACATAACAGAGAAATATTTTTGCTGAAAGTTAATACGGAATGAAAACAGTTAAGGCAATTCGCATATGATAGACCAAATGTAACTAAGTATCACCACGGGTGTAATCCTCGAAGGATTCACCCTTAACTGTGAGATTAATGACCATCATAACATCCAATCGTAGTAAATAAAAGTAATAATTATCTATCACATCAGACATAGGCTTGATGATCCTTTCAAACGTGTCTTTGGATTTTCTCGATCAGCGATCAGCAGTAAATCGCGAATTGCAATCGGGAGATTCAATGGGTCAAGCTTAACGTTTTGGTCTAATAGCTCTAATTGCGATAAAAGAATATAATAAGGCAGAGGAGTAATCAATGCATTGTTTGATTTATTACCTTTTCATCTATTACTGATTTTATGTTTTTCTCCTACCAATAAAACCTTTTGGCAGTTCTTGAAACATGTGCCTTACTTTATGATATTGCAAGCGGGAAGTTCGAAAGGGCTTCCGCTATGTGTCGTGTGATACCTTAATTTCCGATTGTGATTATGTTATCGGATCAGAGATTTAGAAAAGAGTGTTCAAGATGCATTGCGGCTTAACTTAGTGATATGCAATCTCCGATCGCATTATCGCATCAGAGATTTTCTTACGATGGCTTTCTAAAAATATATTTCATATTTTATCAAAAAGGTTTTGGGTAATAACTCTATTGCGTCGGACCTTTTGATAAGGGTTTTTATGTGTGATA
The DNA here is from genome assembly GCA_000404065.3 of Pinus taeda. NCBI lineage: Eukaryota > Viridiplantae > Streptophyta > Pinopsida > Pinales > Pinaceae > Pinus > Pinus taeda. The sequence continues at coordinate 237,080 of APFE030691512.1, read as the reverse complement.
TGATTAATGCCATGCAAGTGATTTTATTGAATCACTAATTTTACCAAGTTTATTAAAAAGGGACCCATTTCTAATTGTATTTTTTGTAAAAAAAAATAAAGAAATGGGAGGTAGTTGTACAGCACAACAGAGTCTTGGATCAAGAGTTGTCTTGTGGAGATCACATAAACAATCAGTTCCAGCAAATTCCACAACAGAGGTAGAATATGTGGCAGTTACTGAGGCAACAAAATAAATTGTGTGGCTCATGCAAATTCTGGAATATTTGCAGGTAAAACAAGTACATTCAACTCCACTCATGATTGACAACATCTCTGCAATAAAGTTGGCCAAGAACCCAATTTCCAAGATCAAACGAAGCACATCAATACAAAATACCATCTGATTCAACATCACATTGAGGCAAAGAAAATCCATCTACGCCATTGTTCCACTAATGAGTAGATTACATACATCTTCACCACAACACTTGGAAGAGAAAAGTTTGAAAGATTGATAATGATGCTTGGACTCACAAACATCCCTTCAGATTAAGGGGGGGAATGTTGACACCTAATCATTGGGATTGAGTGAAAATTTGCAAATAATGTAAATAGTAAATAATGGAGAATATGATAATGAAGAGACATTGGGATTTCCCGCCCAAGATTCTCTCCATGCTTGTATATAACCATGAGAAACCTTAATAAAGAAATGCAATTCGTTTTGAGGAGTTACCTCCTGGCCTAACAGCTAGTAAGCTTATGTCCATTGGCACTGCTCAATGTCATGGTATTCTCATCAATGTGTGAAACAATCCAGATAATGACATATGCACATGGGAAGGCTAGATTTATGCATGCAACCTTGTGTAGTCTTGACTTCTGGATATTGAGATAGACCTGTGAGTCCTTTAGATCTACCTAAAATCTCTTTGTTAAAAGAGCTTCATTAAATTTCTTCCATGTTAGTGTTGACTCCTTTTCTATAAACAATTGAGTGTTTGCATACACTGGAAAGTCTACTGATGTTTTCTCAATTTCTTCCCCAATACTGCATTTAGTGGTCTCCGTTAGTATCCTATAATTATAGTAGTCATAAAACAAGTTTTTTCTTTCAATGTGTTTGGAAAATGTACATAGGCCTTGCTATGATCTTGTAGAGATCAAGCTATTTCTCTTAGCATAATAAATTTTCATTATTGAATATAATTATGTCAAAGAGTGTGAAGGATCATGAAAATAATCATTAATATCCTAAGAGGTCAAGTTAAAACAGTCTAGCCTGGTCATGTTTCACCAAAAAACACATGGGTAAGGTCATGGTGTCATGTATTGTCATCATTGGCACATATTTGTAGGGTCACTTGAGTCAGTTAGAAGGTCAAGTCATAACTTTCTATGACATCACATTGGTACAACAGTTAGGATGATAGTGTTGTGCTTTTGAAAGTTGTTGTGTTTTATGATTGAGGTTCAAAGATTGTCATCATTGTTCCTGAATTACGAATTCAGCCACCTTGGGAGTTCAAATGCTGGGTTAAATTCTAAATGCACCATTGTAGATCAAGAGGTTGTTGAGCATCCCTTAAGGTTCATTGTGCAAAGGAGGCAGGGGAGGTGTTGTGCCTGTAGACAGGTGTTGTGCTTATAGCCAAATGTTGCGTTTTTCCAAGACAGTTTCCAAATTACTTATTTAGGTGTCAATTCTACATTTTCTTGAGGCCTTTTGTTTTGCATGTCTTTAAAATTACTCCATTTCCTGAGAAAATGCATTGAAACACTGCAAACTTTAGAATTGTTAGCTCGTTGCGTTTCTTGGAGAATATACTACCCTTTGTCATTATGCTATGTTGTCTTGTTCTTACCTTCACCGAACACCCACAGTTTGTTTTCCACCTTGATAATTGAATCTCGTTTATCATTCAAGTGATTTAAAGCTTCATACTTGGTCGTTGTTTTCCTCAAAGGTCAAGAAATTATTTTTCTCCCATGTGCTATGTTGTTGGCATTGCGCTTATGTTTCTAATTCTGCCACTGTAACCATGAAAATACTAGATATTGTTTTGGGTTTTGGGAGATGATTTGTGTTGTTTGAAGTTTTCCATGCCGAGTTTTCATCCCAAATTGTTATAAAACTTTAATCTAACCTCCATCTCATCGTTTCTACCTCATTTTTTGTGCCTAATCGATATACACCAAATTGCATTTAAGGAACCTTGGAATTCATATTTGCTGTGAAAATAATGTCAACCCTAGATAGGAAAAATCACAAGGGAGGTGACATTGTGAGATTTAAACCTCAAGACCTCACTTTGATAAATTCAAACCCATCAATCATAGTTTCCTTTGAAATATTTGGTTGCATGGGATTTTGCAAGAAGATCTAGAGGTTTAATGTATAGGTCACCAAAGAATTTTCCATGAGTTTCAATGGGTTATATGTTAAGTTTGGAGGGCTCACTTTTCTAGTATCAAATGTCCCTATCTCAACTGCCACAAAGATACCTCTACAGGGAGAGCAATGGTTCAAGGGCATACCTCTTGACATAGCAAATTATAAAGATTTCTTGAAACCTACAAGAGTATGGAACCATTGTACCTAGATAATACTTGCTTGAGCCCTACATTAAGCTTTTGAAGGCCATCCAAATATACGTTACCTGTGAGGGAAGATTTGGGAGTATATGTCAATATCATTATAGGATTTTGATGCACTTCAAAAGAAAGATTCCTTTAAACCCGCCCTTCTATTTATTTATAAGCCTTAGCAAGATGGAATAGAAAGTGCAAGGAAAACAAGGCCAAGTGGAGCCTAGCCTTTTCCACTTCTCCTTTAACTAAATTGTGGTGCTGGAGAAACTAAATAGGAGAAATCAATCATAACAGTCATTTATAGATTCTTCAAAGTTGGAAGCTGGCTTACCAACCAATTATTTAAGCAAGAAGGAGACACCATCATCAATGGTAAAAGATATACAATCACCATCTTGAAGTTTTGTGAAAAGGACCTCAGTTTTAGTTCATTCATCAGAGAAGAGGGGAAAAAGGTTTCATTTTCTCCAGAAGTAGTGAAGGTTCCCAAAAGGCCCCTCACTAGATCCACTACAAAGAAACTTCCCTTGGTACAAACATTTGAGTATCCATCAAAACCTATGGAAACCATACCAGAAGATGATGTTCATGATGATAAATATAAGGAGATTGCAGAACTACAAGAGCAATTGAAAAAAGCACACATGGCGATCGCTTGATTGCAACATGATAACAAGGAATTGAAGAAGGTTTCTTTGGAATGGAAAACTAAGGCTAATGAAGTAGAAATAGTGACAAAGGACACACCATCTACCACTAAATCTAAAGGCTAGGACAAGATAGTGGGAGAGGATATATTCAAGAGGTACAAGCTCCATCAGCTAGAGTCACTAGGTCTTTAGTTAAAAAATTGTAGATACGAGAAGAGAAAGAAGTACCAGAAGGAAAGAATACAAAGACAAATGAGGGCCCACATACTTTTTACACGTTGAGGATGCAATTGAAGAAAACCAAAAGTGAGATTGGTTGAGGATGCAATTGAAGAAAACCAAAAGTGAGATTGGTTGAGGATGCAATTGAAGAAATCCCATAGTAAAACAACACTCACACAAGAGAAACGACAAAAATTGATAGAAAAAGCGAAAAAAGATGACAAAAGTGAAACTCACCCAGAAAAGTGACGACGACTGCACCGAGGGATCCTCGACCTCCTCGAGAATGCCATATCTTCAAGGTCAAATGTGAAAATGAGCTCTAGAGGCGTCAATTAAGTATATTTGCATGAATTAGGGTTCATGACATGCATGCCTAAAATTAAGGAAAAAGTGACACTTGGCGTAAGTTTCTAAAAATAGCGAAAGTGCCTCCTTCTGGATACTAATAATAGATCCCCATTTTTTAGGGAATTTTTTCTCTTTTTCAGGGAAAATTTCCATGCACACTATTGGGAAAGACTGCGCAATTTTTTGGAACTAGGTAACTTTATGACTAAGTGCACTACACAGTTTCTCAGCTCAGTGAGGGATTGCCTTCCATGACTACACAATTTCTGAGATCAAGGCTGACTTCCAGTCTGAACTGTGAAATTCCAATCATCGAGGCTGACTTATTTCAAGGATTGTTTTGTTTTTGAAGGAAAACCCAAAACTGTTGTGTGACCAAGTCGGTAGATTAGCTTGTGACTTAGAAAGATGATATAAGTGTGGAAAAAAAAAACACAAGCACAAATGAAAAAGATAAGGCTCAGTCAAAGCATGAATACCTGAATTAGTGAAATATAAGCTCATGTGAATAGGAAGGAAGGCTTCAAATCAAATCATAGGAGAAATTTTGGAGGGTGGTTGTACTTGCTACAATACTAGCGACACATTGGTAGAACTCTAGTTGTTTGTATGGATCTTGTCTCATAAAAAATAGGTCTAACTCCTCTGGAAGTATTGTTCAGTTCATTGATTGTCATAGCTTCTTCACTTCGCTTGACCTAGAGATATAGTCCCTACCATTCTCTTCATCGACAACACACATACCAAGCCAAGTCATACTAAGTTGTTTCAATTGAGGATGAGCATATAAATGCAAAAGTAAAAGAAAATTTTAGAGTCTTAGTTTTCATCTTTGGTGTTGTTCTGCTACCAATGGGCCTGGATAGTACCCCGTTGAAGTCACTTCAGGAACACAAACATTGCTCCACTGCCAGCAAGCCTAGATAGAACAAAAGCAGAGTTTCTTTCTTCATCTCTCTGCACAGGAAGCCTTTCTCTTCTTTCGCCCTTTATTTCATTTTTTCATTTTTTTCATTTTTATTTGTTCAAAGAACTATGCGTGGGCACTTATTGATTTCATGGAGCGGAAGAGGGATTCCAACTTATTAAGAGTAGAAGAGTGTGTCCCTTTAGAGAAGGATATTTATATATACCTTTGGCATACTTGTTAAGGTTTTCCTTATAGAAATTCTCACTCTAGATTAAACTGATTATGCAATGTACTAAAGAAAAATACTTAATATACTTCCACAATCAAACTTGCGGAAGATTAGTCGATTTGAGCAAGATCAAACAGAACACATATAACAGAGAAGAAGAATCAATCACGCATGAAACACAAAAGAATACTCTGGGGAAAGCCTCAGCTAAAAACCTCGCTATATGTATTATCATACAAGTGGAAATATCTTGGGATTACACAAAGCTTTAGCTCTCAAAATTATCCAGCTCTCAGTACAATCCCTCTCACTACTCATAGACAAAATGGACAACACATATGCCTTTCCCTCTATCCTCCAAGCTTCCTATTTCCTTGCGTTTTTTTCCCTGGGTGCTCCAGTTGTAACCTTGTGTGACACTGATCTCACACACTACTCCAACACACTGTAAAACTGCGCAAATCTCAAGGAAAATTCCTTCCGCATGCAAGAGATTTTCTTATAGGAAATTCTTGCAATCTATAGTACATTGTCCCTGCCTTTAATCTCAATTGGGCCTTTGTCCGAACTAGCATGCATAAGTTATTTATGAGAGAATATTCATTTATCTGGAGAACACTAATTGCATGCATGCATGCATTAACTGACTAAATTCACAATTAGTTCCACAATTTGTTTGGAACTAATTTAACTGGACTTAACTCAGTTAACTAAGCTAACTAATTACAACTCAAATACAACTCATCCTTATCTCCTTAATTAAGGGATAACTTCCTCAATCAAAGGGATAACTGTTGCATGACTTCACAAAGTCTTCATGTTTGTATTTCTCCAACTAATTAACTCAATGTTAATTAATTAATTATTTTTCAAACAACTGGTGAGACTAAATTTGAATTTTAATTCAAGGACAAATTAAAATTGGAATATAACTTGGAATGCTATCTATAGCAATGCTATTTATAGCATCTATATTTTTAGCATTTCTTGTTGCTATTTTCAACACTCCCTCTCAACAAGAAAGGGATTATCTGCCACCCCGATCCTATCTCTATGGAACTCGAATTTACACTTTGACAATGCCTTAGTCAAAATTTCAGCATCTTACTCCTTGGTCGAAATATACTGGAACAACATGATCCTCCTTGCCACACAGTCTTTGAGATGATGATACCAAATGTGGATATGCTTGGACCTATCATGAAATACTATATTCTCAAAGAGTTTGATACAACTATGATTATCACAATAGATCACAGTTGGATCCATCCTCTGATCAAACAAACCAACTATAATTTTCCGCATCCAAATGGCCTCGCATGCTACCTAACTTGCAGCCATGTATTTAGCCTCTACAGAGTTGAGTGCAATTGACCTCTGTTTCCTGTTGTACCAAGAAACTGTAGCTAAACCAAGGTTGAAAATTCCTCATGATCTACTCTTCCGATCTGCTGGAATCCCTGCCCAATCTGCATCTGTGAATCCCTGTAGCTTCACTCCCTCTGACTGTTTGTACCATAATCCATACTGAGATGTGCCTCTGAGGTATCTCAAAACATGCTTAGCTGACTTCCAAAACAACTTGGTAGGCTAAACCATAGCTTGACTTAGCACCGCATAGCACAAATATGGTTGTGTGTTCACTAGGTACATCAGTGAACCCACAAGCTACCTATACACAATAGATTCTACTACTTCTCCTGAAGTAGCATCCTCCTTCCTCCAGTTACTTGCTAGAGGAGTCTGCATGGGCTTGCACTTCTCCATGTGGAATCTCCTAGTATCTCATTGGAAAAATTTCCTTGAGACACAAACAACTCCCCACCCTTCTGCCACACTTCCATGCCTAGAAAGTAGTGCATGAGACCCATGTCTTTCATCTTGAACTCTCTTGCAACATCCTCCTTGCAAGACATGATCAACTGATCATCACTTGTCAATAGCAGATCATCATTATAAAGAAAAATGATCAACTGCTTACCTTCCACCATGATGTGGTACAAGTTCACATCCGCTTCACTCTTTATGAAGCCCAACCTAGTGAAGTAGTTGTCAATCCTGGTGTACCAAGCACGAGGTGCTTGCTTCATCCCGTACAAAGCTCTCTTGAGTCGACACACATGCGACTCACGATCAAAGGTCTCAAAACCTTCTGAATGCTCTATGTACACCTCTTCCTCAATCTTGCCATTGAGGAATGCAGTCTGCACATCCATCTTATGGATCTTTCAACCCATCTGTGCTGATAGTGCCAACATCAATCTAATAGATGAGTACCTTGCTACAGGAGAAAAAGTCTCATCATAGTCGATCCCCTCGACCTGTGAGAAACCACGGGCAACAAACCTTGCCTTATGTTTCTCCACGCTACCATCAACAGCTTGCTTTACCTTGTAAAGCCAACGGGAACTCACAACTGACTTCTTCTCCAGTCTTGGAACCACGTCCCAGACATTGTTCCAAACTATGGAGTCATACTCCTCCACCATAGCATCACCCAAATCGGCTGTTGCACTGCTTCCTCGAAGGAAGATGCCTCGGTATCAACACATTCCCCAATAAGGGCCATGTATCCAGTGTACCTAACAGGTGACCTCCTTTGTCTCTGTTGAGAAGATGGTTCTCTCACATTCTCTCTGGCATTCGAAAATAATATATCAACTTCTCTCATGTGTTTTTTCCCATCTCTGAAAGACTCTGCATGAGTGGAAGTCTCCACTCCTGGAACCTCTACATACAGCTGCTCTGCATTAGTCTAAGGCTTCTCCTCCTTAGGAACCAAAATTTCCTCCACAGCCTGCAGTTGGAGCTCCCTCTCAAGGGAAACTCACATGGCCTTCTACTCATCAAACTTAATATATCTACGAACCACTTTCCTTTGGCTAGTAGGCAAATACACCTGATAGTTGTGGGGTGTATTAGTGTACCCCATAAGTATCCCCAACTCTGCTATTAGCTCCAGTTTCTTCTGGACATCCTTGGTCACATGGCAATATACCGATGAGCCAAAGATCTTGAAGTGACCCACATCTGGTCTCTTCCCCGAGAAAGCTTCCTCTAGTGTCTTCATCCCAAGTATGTTATGTGGGCTTCTATACTACAAATAGACCGATGTGTTGCATGCCTTAGCCCATAAATGAAGTGGTAGGACTTGGTCATGCAACATCACCTGATCTAACCCCACAATCATTATGTTCTTCCCCTCGACCACCCCATTCTTCTGTGGGTTATGAGGTGCTGTCAACTCCCATTTAATTCCTTCCACTGCACAAAATTCCTTAAACTCTTGAGAGACATACTCTCCACCAGTGTCACTTCTTAAGGCCCTGATATTCTTCCCTGATTCTTTCTCAACCAAAGCTTTGAACTCACAAAACTTTGAGAAGGTTTTATCCAGCATTTACAAGAAAAATCATCAATGAAAATCACATAATAACTTTTTTTTGGGGTGGAAGCTGTTGAGAATGGTCCACACACATCTATATGAACTCACTCCAAGATTTCTTCAGCTCGACTGTCTCAATCATGAAAGGAATATTTTGCATACTTACCCAAGGTACAACCTTTGCATGTGTCATCTTGCTCAAGTTTACCTTTGGGAAGTCCGTAGAAATTTGCTGCATTATTTTCAATGCCCTGTGATGCAAGTGGCCCAACCTTCTATGCCATAACTCACCAATATCTTGGCTTTGCATTAATTCTACTTTGGAACTCAATGCAGCACTATCATCTACCTCCAGCTTGTAGAGGTTCTTTAGTCGAATCCCAATCCTCTTGGCCTAACCCGTGGCTATGTGTTTCAGGAACGCCTTTCCTTTACAGAAGACTACATTGTAGCCTTTGTCTTCCAACATCGCGACCGATACCAAGTTATTCTTCAGTCCAAGCACATACTTTACATCAATTAGAGTGAGAGGAGCTCCATGCTCCCTCTAAAACACAACCATGCCTTCACCTGAAACATGGTACTTTCCATCATCGCCCATATCTATGTGCATATTGATGTCTTTCTCCTCCAAGGTGTTGAATAAAATTTTATCGTCGGTCATGTGGAATGAGGCTTCATTGTCCAGGTACCAAACACAACCATCATTAATGAAACCAAACATGTGATGAGGGTAAAATCAAATTCGAACTGAGAGGCCAGTGCCTCACCTTCTGATCCTTTGGAGGATCCCTTCTTGGATTTCTTCAATGAAAAATTAGTTGCATAATGGCCCACCTCATGAAAATTAAAGCATCTCACTTTACATTTGTCAATCTTCTTCCCACCATGAGAAGAACTCGATTTGGAATGGGAAGCCTTCCCTTTCCCTTTCCTTGCCTTACTTGCTAAGGCTATATTTTCTTCATCATCATGCTTAGATGAAGAACCATCTCTGGTGCTCCACCTCATCTCCTCCTGCATCAGCTCTGACCATAGTCGTTCCCAATCCAGCACTTTCTCTCTTCCATTCACTAAGTCCTTGTAGCTATGCCAGCTCTTAGGGAAGACCGAGGAGAGCAAGACTATCCATATCATCATCGAATTTAATTTTTCCTACACTTCCAAGCTCATCTCTACAGGTGGTGTGCTTGTTCAGATATGTAGAAATAGCATCGCGCTTTTCACACTTGATTTTCCAAAGCTTGTCCTTCAGCGCCAGTTTCTTTTGGTTGCTACTGTTCTGATATAGGTCCTTCAATGTCATCCACATTGAGAATGGAGTCTCCTTCCCATGGATACTCGAGACAATATGGTCTTGAACTCCCTCCAAAAGAATCCTCCTCGCCTTCACCACACACTTCTTCCATTCCACCAATTCTTGGGCATTAGCTGCTGCAGGCTTGGGGATTTCTTGATCAATGAAATCCTTCAAACCGTTGTCTTCTAATACTGCTTCCATGTGATCCTTCCATGCTATGTAATTCAAGCTGCCATCTAGTGCATACTTGAGTCTCAAGCCATTAAACTCCATTGGTGAACTTTGAGGTGTGATAAGAATTCAATTTTGTAGCTGCAATCAAGAACTTCAAACTTCGACTTTTCCCTTCTCAATATGCTATTCATAGCTCTGATCACCTTTGCTCCGATACCATGTAGAAATTCTCACTATAGATTAAACTGATTATGTAATGTACTAAAGCAAAATACTTAATCTACTTCTACAATCAAACTTGCAGAAGCTTAATCGATTTGAGCAAGATCAAACAGAACACATATAATAGAGAAGAAGAATCAATCACACATGAAACACAAAAGAATACTCTGGGGAAAACCTCAAGTAAAATCCCCACTATCTATATTATCATACAAGTGGAAATATCTCAGGATTACACAAAGCTTTATCTCTTACATCTATCCAGCTCTCAGTACAATATCTCTCACTGCTCATAGATAGAATAAACAACACATATGCCTTTCCCTCTGTCCTCCAAGCTTCCTATTTCCTTGCATTTTTTTCCGTGGGTGCTCCAGCTGTAACCTTGTGTGACACTGATCTCACACACTGCTCCAACACACTATAAAACTGCACAAATCTCAAGGAAAATTCCTTCTGCATGCAAGAGATTTTATTATAGGAAAATTCTTGCAACTGATAGTACATTTTCCCTACCTTTAATATCAACTGGGCCTTTCTATGAACTGACATGCATGGGTTATTTATGAGAGAATATTCAGTTATCTGGAGAACACTAGTTGCATGCATGCATGCATTAACTGACTGAACTCACAATTAGTTCCACAAATTGTTTGGAATTAATTTAATTGGACTTAACTAAGTTAACTAAGATAACGAATTACAACTCAAATACAACTCATCCTTATCTTCTTAATTGAGGCATAAGTTCCTCAATCAAAGGGATAATTGTTGCATGACTTCACAAAGACTTCATGTCTAAATTTCTCCAACTAATTAACTCAAGATGAATTAATTAATTATTTTTTAAATAGCTGGTGAGACTAAATTCAAATTTTAATTCTCAATTTTAATTCAAGGACAAATTAAAATTGGAATATATCCTGAAATGCTATCTATAAAAATGCTATTTATAGAACTTCTATTTTTAGCATTTCTTGTTGATATTTTCAACATTCCTCCCCTCTTTACTCTACTCGACTCAGTTAAAAAGAATTAACTGAAAATAAAAGACTTGTTAGAGTAGGTGGTACTAGCTAAAAGTGCAAGCATCGTGATTTCACTGTGACTTTCTCTGAAAGGAACGTATTTTCAATCCACTTTCCAGAGCATCATTGACCTAAATAAATTCAAGATTCACATAAAGAGAGGGAATAGATACATAACCAAGTGTTGGTATAAGTACAACTTCCTATTGGATTTCACTGAGCTTGTCTGAGAAGCCAAACACAGTGTCAGGCAGAAGTTATCTTATGCCTGAAAAGAAAACAAAAGGAAGAAAATTGAGGAGTAGAAATTAAAAGAAAGAAAATCAAAGAAATAAACAAGAAAAGTAAACAACTACTCCTACTCCTAACCTAATGGTGGCTAGGCTATGTATGCAAGGGAATTCATGTCAAGAAAGATATACAAGCATAACAATAAACAAAAAAGATAAGACATCGCAAACCAAAATGTTCGAAGTTTGGAAGTTCACTTAGAAAAGTAAGAATGAAACATGCATGGAGGATATTTTACAGGTCTTGATTGGTTAATTTGGTGTCCTAAATTGCTCTACATAAACTATCAATCCGAGTATCGTAAACTGATGAAGTGTAGTTCATTATATGTGCTAGATGGCCCTTCTTACCTCACTATTTTTGAGTTTTATGTTGTTTTGGGGTTTGATCTTTTAATTCCTAATTTTTTGCAGTGTAATTAACAAAATCTTAAATCTACTATTGCTAAGAATATAGAGAAATGAAATGAGAGCTAAAAGTGCTTTAAGACAGATTTGGAAGTAAAGTTTTAACCAAGAAAATGAAAACAAAGTTTCTCTTCTTACTATTATGATTGTTTCCAAAACATGAGCTAAAAGGACTTAAGACTACTATCCAATCAATTACAAAACCAAATCTTAAATGAGATATTAAAAATGGAAAATGAGATTGCAGCTATCTATGATGAACCAAAAATGAAACACTGAAAATGAGATTACAACTACTATCTAGGCTATTGCAGATTCAATACTTCATTGTTCTAAGAAAAACTAATACTGAAAATGAAATTGCAACAAAGAAAAATGAAATTCTAAGACTAAAAATAAAATGGCAACAAGTCTACTATGGAAACTAAATGAAGTGTTTTGTCACTCTGATACACAATTTTGGGAGAACAACCTCCTTGTGATAACATTTTGAGGGATTCCATGCTTCATTTTTCTAAGAGAAAGTAAACATAAAAATGCATAGAAATACTCATTCATAAATGAATTATTTCACCGCTTAGTTTTAAGATGAAACATCAACTGAAAGGGCTTTCGGAAACATTCACTTACAACATGAGTTACTAAACTAACAATAAAATGGCATTGATCAGTTAAATTCAAAATCTAAAGAATGATGAACAACAAATGAAATGAATTACTCTATGCTACTGACATCAACTTCAAGCTACTGACAAGAAACTAGAAAGTAGTGAAACAAAGGAACTATTCTGTGCTGAGTTAAAACTATTCTGAGTTAGTAAGAAGATGACACAAGTTGCATTATGAACAAAGTTAGAAAATGGTCATAAACATCATGGAAAAACATAGTGAATTTAAAATTTAACTATGAAAGACAAAACAGAAATAAAATGTAACCTTAACCAATGCAGTGGCCCTCTGCAGAGGTCTCGGATTATAAGCACTTAATCAACACTCCAACAACGCTTCATGTATCCATGAAACACAGTATTTATATTAAAAATAGAGATTGAGTTCTTTAAACTACATAGCAAGAAAAACACAACTATTTTAAAGAGGGAAATAAGCTACAACAAAACATGTAGGCAGGCAAGTATGCAGAATTCTTGTCCTTGGTTGCTTGGAAACATAAATCTTATGGTAGTGGCTGTTGGATTTCGTTTACACAGGTGGCAGATGAAGTCTATGGACTTAAGAAACTCCTTCGGATCCCATCACTAAGAAACATGTGCAAAACAGAGTCTTATTTGCCATAGGTTTCTACGTTTGACTTCCCTTTGACTAGACTCTTCCTTGTCGATCTAGGCCAGATGAATAGGATATGATCCATGCCCTGATGTTTTCCAAGCTACCCATGTAGTCCTTTTTCCCTCTCAACATTTGGAACCTATAAAAGCGTGGAAGTAGTTGTAGAAGAGCCAGTTAGCTACAGAATGTGGCTATGTTCTGTAACTAAAAGAAAAAAAACTTATTCAAATGGAAAACATAACAGTATAAGATGTAAATTACTGAAATATACTCCTTGAGGCAATGTATAATTGTTTTTAATGATAAGGATTCGTTTTTCATGGAAAAATAGAGAAGGAAGGATGAGAAAAGTAGCTAAGGGAAAGGTAGTTTTGGAACTCAACATACTCCCACTACAAGACTATTGCATGTCCCCATGCAATCAAAATTGTGAATTCCCTCCTCCTACTGCATTTTTCTAAGACTTCAACCAAAACATCCAACCTCTTCTTACTTTTCTTTGCACTAACTACCATCCTAGGCTTCCTCATGAGAAATTTGTACTTGAGGTTAGTGAGTGCCCTGTTTAGCTTCTTATTCTTCCTTTTTAGTTTTATGTTCTTCTTGTGCCATAAACCCAAGTGAAGCATAGTGTTATCATGGATAATCTTATTCAACTTGTTCTGTTCTTTTAAGGCTTCATTTTCTCTTTGGATGTGCCTATTTAGAACTTCTAGCTCATAGATTTCTTGTTTAAGTAAGCTAGTTAAAATTTCTTGTGATGTGGCAGGCTGCTCAGGATTAGATGAAATCCCTGGGTCCACTAATGTACTCTTTTTCTCCAATGACTCTATGTAGTCATAAATCTACTGTTGGATTGGATCAATGCCTGGAGAGGCTCTTCTTCGGTTGCTTTCAAAGTTTTGTGGAGGAGAGTTTTGTGGGCTTTGCTCATATGGAATATTGTCATGGGACTGAGTTGGAGTTTCTTCCTCCAAATCTATGCACTAGGTCTCTTTTGATTTTTCTTTCTTCACTTTGCCCCTGAGTCTAGAACTTCTCCTCAAACTTTGGGAGCCTATAATTTCTTCCTCTATAACCTGTTTCTTTTTTCCTTTCTCTTTCTCTTTCCTGCGTTGATCCCTAATTTTGATTAGTCTCTCAAAAAGTAGTTGTTCATCCTCCTTAGATGATGAAGGTTTAGGAATATTCATGTGGATTTCCTCAACCTTTTCTTTCATTTTTCTCCTATGCTTTGTCTGCTTTCTGATCTCTGTTAATGTTTCAGAGATGGGCTCTTCTTCATTGTTTTTCTATGTTGAAGTTTCGGGAGTGTTTTGAATGGAGAGACTAGTCGTCCTTCTCCTACTTCTTTTTACAAGACTTCCCTCAGGCAATTTTGCAGCATCTTGGAAGAAGTTTCTGACCAAAAATTCCTCCCATGTGTCCCCTACACTCTTTAAGTGAAATTAAACTAAAAGTTTTACTAGTCCATGTGATAAAGAGTGGTTTCTATTGCTTCAATTTTGTTTTGAACATTAGTGGCCATTCTTCTCAAACTATTCAACAGGAAAAATGGGAGATTAAGGGTTCCATCTTCAAGAAAATTCATTAACAGTCATACGTGATATACGTACATGAACCAAACCACCCTCGCATGTAATAAAATTTTGGAAATTTAATAACATGCTAATCCATTTGCTCTTAAGTGCAAAGATTGGAACCCCTTTCCTAAAAACTGAAGTGTCAATACCTAGATTTTTTAGAATGACCTTCCAGGTTTCATCATGAAATTCTTTGTTCTTGAGCCACCTCTCTCCTAGCCTTGGTAGTTCGGTTGCTTCAGAAATAAAAGACTCAGTAACTGCAAATTTTATGTTACCTATTTCCACGTCCATTCCATCAAACGATCTGGCAAAAGATTTGGTGATTTCCTTATGGTAACCATTGAATTTTTCAATGAAACTCAACCAACCAGCCTTCTATAACATTCCTTTCGGCTAAGGGTAACCTTCCATGTACTTCACCCCTATGGGTTTAGTTCTGATGATGAGCCCCATCACCTCTGTTCTCTGTTATTCTTCAAAATTCCCTTCACTATTTGCGAAATGGAGTGACTATGTAAAGAGGACTATGTATATGACAATGGAACAACTGGTATATAGAAACAAAATAACTATGGATATGGGGATGGAATGATAGAATATATGGAAGTAAAATGACTATGAGTATGAGATAAAATCACTGTACATACAGGGTATACGAAAACAGAGTAGCTGTATGCATAAAATGTGTGTAAACAGAGTGTGCTCAAGGTATATGAAACAGAGTGGTTGTACACGTAAACTATGTGAAAAACAGAGTGACTGTTAGACACAGAGAATACGAAAACAGAGTGACTGTGTGCACAAGGTAACAAATTGTTTGTATGCACGAATATATGAAAATAGAGTGATTGTATGCACAAAAAGGTTGCGGAAGTACAAGAGAAAAACTTAGTGTAATAAATGAAAAATCAGGGTTTGAAGACTCATATTCAAATAGGTTATGTCATGAATCTAACCATTTAATAGGTGTGCTGGAGAAGTCCGATTAAGTACGAGTCATTGAGTTTAAAATGGAGATTGCATCATTAGACCGTTTGGCATTTAAGACGGAAGGTATGGTGGAATCATCATGATAGTCAAATCTCATAATGATAAATCAAGGAGTCATGTGATTATACGAGTTATACAAACTTATGTTTTGTATTTCTTTTTGAAATAAGTTTTTGTTTTTACCTTTAGAACCATACCTTTCGCTTGCTAATCTCTTGCCGTTTGCTTCCACAGGTGCTTAGATGTGATTGGTCTTCAAAATTTTTTCTCCTCAATTACCTGCATATGAAATTTTATTATGAATTGGCCTCTTTATGCTTGGATTGATGATCAAACTGTTGCTGTAGAATCAGATTGGCTGCAGAACAAGATTAGCTATGGAACGAGAATAGCTGCAAAACGTGGAAACAACAGCAGAAAGTAAAACAACTACAGAATGTAAATCAGAGAACAAATTATGGCTTATGGATGAATGGAATGGAAATGGTTGTATGAGTGAAAATATGACAAAATGATCAATGAAAAATGGAGATGGAAGAAATGTTGGAGAGGAAAATTTTATTGGTGGAATATGATAGTGGAGTGAAGTGAAACTTTGCAAAAGTAAAACAGAGTGAAAATGAGATAAAACAATGAATTTTGCAGAATGCAAAGTGAGTCACCAATTTTTTTTATTTTTTTTTTTTAGAAAAGGAAATGGAAAATATAGGGTGTCAAAAGCTTCTGATTTTCACCTTGTTTTTTATGTATAATCATGCTTTTCAACCTTATACAATTATTTTTTCTTTTTTCTTTTCTTCTTTTTTCATTTTAGATAGGAAAAACAAAGACTAAGTTGATGGAGAAGAAATATTCTTCTTCACCAACTTCACTTCAGAATTGTTCTGAAATATCTTGATAAACTCCTCCTTTGAGATTGGTTTTTGATAAATTTTCAATCTATGACCATTCACAAGGAGAGGAGTTTGACTTTCATCTAGTGTTCTAATCCTTACTACTCCATTACTGAAAACTTTTTCAATCTCATATGGCCCAAGCCAATGAGTTTGAAACTTCCCTTGAAAATATTTGAACTTTGAATCAAATAACAGTGTCCAATCTCCCTCTTGAAACTTCTTGTCCTTGATGTATTTGTCATGCCATTTAGCCCTCTGTTGCTGAACTAGACCAGTCCTTTAAACAACATCTTGTCTGATTTCATCAAGTTCATTCAATTTCTCCAGTCTATGCTTTTGAGCTTCTGATAAATCCATCCCCAACTAGACTACCATCTTGAAATTTTTGACTTGGAACTCTATGGGGAACAAGACTTGTTTCCCATAAACAAGTTCATAGGGTGTATGTCCAGTTGTGTTCCTCCATGTAGTTCTATAGGCCCATGAGGCTTTAAGAAGCCTTTTTTCCCAATCTCTTCAATGTAGATGCACAGCCTTGGTGAGGATTCATTCAATCACTTTATTTGTAGACTCCACTTGACCATTTGCTTGTGGATGATAGGGATTGGATTTCCTATGCTTGATCTTGTACTCCTCCATAAGCTTCTCTATCATGTTGGATGTGAATTGAGGTCCCTAATCTGTCACAATTTCTCTTGGAACATCAAAGCGAGTAAAAATATCCTCAAAAAGAAAACTAACTACAGATTTTGTCTTTGAGGTTTCTGTGAGCTTCATGATTGTGTAGATTATCTTTCAGATTCATCACATTAGGTTTCTTGTTGATCGACGTTTCGAACCAGCAATGGTGGTTCATCTTCAGGATGTGAAAGATTATTGAAAGGCTGGTCTTATTTTTCAATTTAATATGTAGATGTATGACATGCATTGCCGATAGATATTAGGATTTATTAAATTATTATTACATTATTCTATTTGTTTTAATTATAATTTAATTATTTTATTATGTTTTGTTAATTTAATTATATTTTTGTGATATTTAGGGATTAAAATATTATAGAATTATTATTTCATTAGGGTTATGGTTGTATTAATTATATTTGTATTAATTATTTTGATTGTTAAATTATATTTATTTTTAATTGTTTTAATTAAATTTAATATTATTAGGCTTCCTTATTCTATTGTTTTAATTATTTTTAAATTATCTATTTTGTTTTGTTATTTAATTTTATTTAGGATATTAAGGGTTTAAATATTATTGAATTATTATTTTAGCTATTATTTTGTTGTAATTATTTATTAAGGTGTAGTACACATATTGCCTTACTCTAATTGTTTTAATTATATTTATTTTAGTTATTTATTAAGGCCTATGATTTAATTATTCATGTTATGTTTGTTATTTTAATTGTTGAATTATTATTTTGTTAGGGTCATAGTTGTATTAATAATATCTTCTTATTTATGTTGTGTTGTAATTGTTTTTACTTTGTATTTTATTAATTTTAATCATGTTTATTTTAATTGTGTGGTGTGATTATTTA
The DNA here is from genome assembly GCA_000404065.3 of Pinus taeda. Classification (NCBI taxonomy): domain Eukaryota; kingdom Viridiplantae; phylum Streptophyta; class Pinopsida; order Pinales; family Pinaceae; genus Pinus; species Pinus taeda. Next base: position 219,032 of record APFE030691512.1, on the reverse strand, counting down.
TTAAGGCTAATACATATTACCTAGGTTGTGGAATTACTATAGTTAAGATATTTTAAATTGTTGTTTATTTCTTATAATTCTTGTATAAATTATATTTTAGTGTGGTCATAGTTTATTTTTAATTATAATGGATTAAATCATTTATGTTTGTTCTAGGTTAATTAGAGGAGAGTTATAGTTATGTAGGGGTAAATTTGGATGATAGGACTAGAATCTAGTTTTCGCTTATGGTCCATCCATCGTCTCTATTGAGGTTATTAGGATGCTTGCTAATTTCTATCACTAACTACATATTTTTCGTTAGCAAAAAGTAATGCTTTGGATTCTACCCATTTGGTGACATAATCAATGCATACCAATATATATTTTTTCTGCTTGGATGGAGGATTAATAGGTCCAGTAAAGTCTAAAGCCCATTTTTCAAAGGGTTCGATAAGTACCTGAGGTTGTAATGGCATTTCATTTGAGGGAGCAGGTTTCCCTACCCTTTGGTAGTTGCCGCACCTTTTGACATATTCTTTAGTATCTTTGAAGATGGATGGCCAATAATATCCTAAAGAAAGGATTTTATAGGCTGTCCTCTTATCAGCAAAGTGTCCACCACACGGCTCATCATGACATGATTTGAGAATATCAGGCATTTCATCTTCCCTGACACACCTTCTGATCATAAGATCTGACCCTATTTTATACAATTCGTTAGTGATCCCTGAATATCTTGCACTATCTTGAATAATCTTTATTTTCTCTCTAGGAAATAAATGTGAAGGTAACTTCACTGTAACCAAGTAGTTAGCAACATATGCAAACCAAGGAGTTTGAGTAGTTACTGCAAAGAGATATTCATCAGGAAACTTATTTTCAATTGGAGAGTCTTCTTTGATATTCTTAATCCTGGACAAGAAATCAGCGACTGTGTTTTGTTTTCCAAGTCTATCTAGCATAGTAATGTTGAATTATTGCAAAAGTAAAAGCCATCTTGTAACTCTACCGTTAGTAATAGGTTTATTCATCAAATATCTAATTGCAAAGTAAACAAAGGTTTCATAGCCTATTATATAGTGTCTAAACTTGTTAATTGCATGAACAACGGCTAAGAATTCTTTTTCAGTCACAGTATAGTTCAACTCAGTGGGAGTCAAATTTTTACTTATATAATAAATGGCATAAGGAATCAAATTTTTTTGTCCCAATACAGCTCCTAGAGTTATATCTGAAGCATTTGTAGAAATATGGAAATGAAGTTTCTAGTTTGGTCCTGTCAAGATAGGTGCTTCAGATTTTTTTTTTTTATTTCAAGGTTTCAAATGCTAGTTGGCAATCAAGATTCCACTTGAATTCACAATCTTTTGTAAGCAATTTGAAGAGTGGAGATGCTATTTTAGTGAAGTTTTCTATAAATCTTCTAAAGTACCCTGTAAATCCTAGAAAGCTTCTAACATCCCTTTGGAAATTTGGAATTGATAACTTAGAGATGACTTCAACTTTAGATTTGCCAACTTTAATCCCATCTCCTGAAATGTGATGTCCTAAAACAATACCTTCTGTAAACATCATAAAGCATTTTTCATGGCTTAGTGAAAGGTTTGTTTCTTTACATCTTTTAAGGAATTTTTCCAAATTTTCCAAGGCCTCTTCAAATGTGTTACCATACGCTATAAAATCATCCATATATACCTCTACACAATCATGTATTAGATCAGGAAAAAAAAAAAAATTCCTAGTACCGCTCTTTGAAATGTTGCAAGTGCATTACATAACCCAAAAGGAAACACTCGGTAGGCACAAGTTCCCCATGGACAAGTAAATGTGGTTTTATCCTGATCCTCAAGTGCTACCTGAATTTGATTATAACCACTAAAACCATCCAAGAATGAGAAATATTTTTTACCTGCTAATGTATCTAACACTTGATCTATAAAGGGCAAAGGAAAGTGATCTTTCAAGGTTGCTTTATTCAATTCTCGGTAATCAATGCACACCCTCCATTTACCATTCTTTTAGGAACAATTACCAAGGAGAAACCCATTGGCTATCTGAAATTGGGTAAATGAAGTTTACATTGAGTAATTTTTGGAGCTCTTCTTTCACAATTTCCCTAAGATTTGGATTCATTCTTCTTTGAGGTTGTCTGATTGGTCTATTGTTTTCCTCAATATATATATGATGGATACTAGTCTTAGGATCAATACCTTTCATGTCTATATACTCCCATGCAAATGCAACAAAATGCTTTTGTAATATTTTGGTTAGCTTTTCTTGTTGTAGTTTCTCTAAGTTTTTGTTTATGGTCAATGTCCTACCTGAAAAATTTCAATTGTAGAGCTATCAAACTCTTCCATAGAATAGAGAGACATTTTCCTAGATGAAAAGTATTCAACATTATATTTTTCCTAGAATTGTGCATGATCATATTCTAAAGATGTTTCAAAATTTTCCAATGTGTTCAAAATTTGACTATCTTCACTAATTTCTGACATAGTAAAGAGAGGTTGAATATCATCTTCTTCATCGATCCATTCCTTGTCATCTATTTCTGTGATTGCTTTTGCTGGAGGATACAAAGTAAATTTCTTTGTTGAATTACCATCAGAAATATACATGTTACCAGATCTACAACTAATAAAAGCATCAGCTATGACCAGCCAAGGTCTTCCTAATATGAGTGGGTGTCCTCTTAGATTATTCTTGGGAGTTAAAATCATGAAATCACCAGGATATTCCCAAGAATATAAGGATACCGAAATGTCTTCTAGCACACCATTTGGTTTGATTACTAATCTATCTGCAAGTTGCAGTAAGGTAGGTGTGTAAAGAAGGTTAGGAAGTTTAAGTTGCTCCATAGTTTGTCTACTCATAATGTTTATTGTTGCCCCTAAGTCAATCAATGTGTTTGGAATTTCAATCCCATTTATATGTGTCTTGACAATTGGACTTCCTGGATCCACATCTTTCTGCATGACAATCTTTCCCATCATGATGTTTTCTATCTTTCCTGCCAGGTGAATTCTTTTTGTTTCTCTTGGTTTTCTTCCTGGCCTTTTGATGCTCAAATCCTTTATTGTCTTGGCTAGAATTGGAATTTCTCTAATGGCTTGTAACAAAGGAATTTTGATACAAACATTCTTCAATTCATCGAGAAAATCATAATTGGGCAACAAGATATGTTTTTCTACCCCTCTATCAATTTGTAATCTCTCAGGAAAAGGAGGTGTAGAAGTAGATGTTGGTTGTTCAATGATAGGAGTTGTGTTTATTGATTCTTTTTGTTATTCTTTTTCAATATTTTGGTTTTGGAGGGATGTCCCATCAAAAATTTTATTGAATTTTAGAGAGTCTTCCTCAAAGTTATCTTGTTCTTGAATAACTATAGAAGGTTTTTCCTTTTCTAATATCCTACCAGATCTAAGCTGAACATCATTAATATCTAGAAGAGTAATCATGTAAGTTGGAAATTGTTGTCCTTCTACCATGTAAGCATTCTGAGGGTTTTTATTATTGGGGTTTGGCAATGGTTGGGTAGGTAACTGATTTGGTTTTTGTTGAAATGGAAGCAAGAGTTGAGGATTTTGACTTTGTTGTGGAGGTTGTTGTGGAAATGGCAATGAAAGTTGAGGAGTTTCATTTGGAAGTTGTGGTTGCTGATTTTGCTGCTGATTTTGTGGGGGAGGATAGCTCTGATAAGATGGAGGATATTGATAATATTGAGCAAATCTCCCATAAGGATTGTGTACCCCTTGTGCCCACGGTTGAGATTGATACTGAGATTGAGGTTGAGGCCAAGGTTTCTGCCAAGAATTCCAGTTTGGTGGGGGCTGAAAACACATTGGATTGTTAAATCCTTGATTTTGTGGCCCCTTCCAAGGTTTTCTTGCAACAAAACAAAGAAGTTTTGCAGGATTTGGAACTGTTTCCTATTGAAAGACAGCCTTAAGACCTGGGATTTAGGGACAACCCTTGGTCTTATGACTTTCTGAACAAATCATACAAGTTTCTACGATTTTTGCCTCTAAAGGGCATTTGGTTAGAGCATGTTTCTTTCTACATTTTGGGACAAAGATGGCTAAACCACCAGCCTCTATTTTCTGCGTGTTTTGAATTTTAACGGTGTCTAGTTGCTCACTAAGGCTCCCTAAAATGTCAGCTTTAAACTCATCAAACATATTGCCAATTTCTGCCCTACTTACAAATCCAATTGCAGATTTGTTTGCTCTAACAAGAGAAGGATCTCCCAGCCCTTTCCTGGTTTTAGATTTCCCTCATGAGAGATGAACACATAGTTTTGCTATGTCACTCAATGGAAGTTTAGAGATATCTCCCTTCCCCATCATGTTAAGGATATCTATCGATTCATCTCTAATGGCCTTTAACAAAAGAGCTTTCAAAGTTTCTTCATCTAGATTGTTCATTTTTGTTATTTTAAATTATAATTGAGTTTCTCAAGAAAATCCTCTAAGTTTTCATCTTCTTTTTTCATCATTTTGAACACCTCACCTTTATGATTAGTAGGCATACAATAATCCAAATATATATCCAAAAATCTTTGTTTCATGTCATTCCAAGTTCTAATGGATTGAGTGATTAACCCCATAAACCATTTCAAAGCAGCCCCTTTTAGTGTTGAACGTAACAATTTGAGTTTTTGAGAGTCTTCTGGATAGTCGTAAGTGATGAGCCCCGGAATTGGGTAACTTATTGGGCTCATTTTGCCTAACTCTTCTTCATCAATCCACCATTTTTCATAGTTTATGCATGTTTTTTGAGTATATTTATGTTAGTTGAACGAATGAGAATAGTCACTTGACCAAGAAGGCTAACACGTGGTTATTGCAGATTTTTGGACAAATTTTGGACCAAGGCCAAGCATTTATGAGCCAGATGATAGCCAAACATGAAGGAACAAGGGTGAGGATTCGTAGGAAGGGTGTCTCCTGTACTAAATGGCCCCTTCCTCGAATTCTCCACCCTCAGCTTGGAGTTCAACAGGCCACTGAAAAGGATTCCCAAGGGCAGCCGTGTAGTTTTGTGTAAAGTGACTGATCACTGGCAGTTTGAGCAGCCGAGCCCCTTGAGTTAAGGAGGGATATTGGAGACCCTCGTAGTGCATAAATAGGAAGGCTTCCAGCCTTTGTAGGTTAGTTTTTGAGCAGTTGTATTTTGCACTATAGTGCCGTTAGTTTTTCAGCTCATTTTGTAGCTTCTGTTGTACAACTTTCTTTGTGACATGGTTATTTTTGAGTAATGGAAACCAGTTTCATTTGGCATCAATTCTGAGCTTTCTCTTAGGAGCCTGTAGCTCTTGGGGTTGGGCCCAACCAAAGTGCCATGGTCTCCTTCGTGTATTGTTATATGTTTTTAATGTCTTTGCAAAATAATTTTTGTTAAGTAGATTAAAATCTTGCTTGGTTACCTAGGTCGGTGTTGATGATTAAAAAGGCTTTTCATGTTCAGAATGATTTGAGGTTAATAACTAAGAAGATCTTTAGAAAAAGGCTATCAAGTACCCCTGATCTCACCTCTCCCTCCATGCGACCATGAGCTGAGACCAAGGTGTCCTTACCGCCACCAAAAACAATGTCTTTGCTTCATCATGCAATTGTTAGTGTTAGATTCTCATTTGCAAAAGTTGATAGCAGTTGTGGTTACATGCCCAGGTTCATGATTACTTAGTTTTCACAGCTATTTCACATGATTTCGTTGCAAATAAACTTTTGTTCATTTTCTTTGCTGTTACTTAGGTCAGATTAGGTTAAAGTAGCTAGGTCCTTGGTTTTCCGAGTCTTTGTTTGTTTAGTTTGGGAAATAACTTGCAGAGCACTTGTAATCCTCTCTATATACCCTTACTCCATCAATCCCACCTGCTGCATCCTCTAACTCAGATTCTTGCCTTACATTCGCCACATTCTCTCGCTTTGCCCTAATTTCCATATTTTTGTTCAACATTGCTCTACCCCTCCTTGAACAAATCCAACCATCCTCATCACTCCTCAGCTCCATCCACGAAGTCCTGGACCTCCTCACACCCTTATCTCACCTCCATACCAACTTCTTCACCTTTCTTCCTGCATCAACCCTCCAAAATTCCCTTTCGGAACATCTTGTATAAGTTACAGAACATCTTGTAGAACCCCTGCAAACTTCCTGTAGAAGCTCACAAAAGCGGTTTATTGAGATATGATCACTGTGAAACACTTTGGAAGGGTGCTACAGACCCCTTAGGACCTCTTCTCACCTTCCCAACCTCCTACAAGTGCCTCACCAGTTCTATTCCTCACCTCACCTCTGCACAGTCAAAAACAGTTAAAGCACATGCATAATAATCCTGACAACTTACTCAAAAATACAAAAAGATGTTTTTTTCCAGATTTTAATGTAAAAGTAGCTTAGTCACATGAATTTTACCTTCCTAGAAGTCAATGGAATCCATTTCCACTGCTTTCATCGCTTTTCTTGCACCGGTAGGGTTAGTCGGTAAAACTAGGGTTTGCTAGGGTTTGCATTTCCTTTTAGCTTTCATCTTCTTTCTGCAAGTAGATTAGCCTCTTTTGAGTTAGCTTTCATCCATCATAGTTAAAATCTTCTTCTAAGAACTCATAGAAGTTGGCTTAGCTCCTAGTAGACTTGTGCCAGCTGATCCAGTGACAGCCTGTGGCAAGAGCTAGTACTTGTGCATACAGCACCGTCGCTTCCAAGTTTGTTATGAACTATCGGGTTGATAAAAGTAAAGAAGGGAGTCCTAGGAGTTGCAGCATTATTGCTGCAATACTGGAGCCCACCATATTTTTGGCGTTGTTGCCAGAGAAGCATAAGAGTATTTTTTATTGTTGTTTTTCTTCTATTTTATACTACAACCTTCTGCTAAGTAGTTTATTTCAGCAAGCATAGAGTAGTTGTTTCATTTCCATTCTACAATTTCATTTCCGAAAAAGTAGATTAGACATTTCCTGCTTTCATATATTAGCATTTAAATTCTGCAATTTCCATTTTGCAAGCGTAGCTTAGCGTTTCAATTCCGCAATTTCCATTCTGCAAGCGTAGCTTAGCATTTCATCTCTGCAATTTCATTTCCGCAAAATAGATTAGTCCTTTCCTGCTTTCATTTCAATTCTGCATTTTCATTTCAGCAAGATAGATTTTAGTTAGTTTCAGTTCAATCTATTTCAGTTTTGCAAGTACAAGTAGAAAAAAAAGACAAAAGCAACCAAAAATATTTCATTTCATGCCTCGTAGGAATAGAGACAATACTAGAAAATTCTTGCCCAACACCCCCACCACATCAATGAGTCACCCTTCTCTCTTCTTTGGTGGCAATGATCCAGAAGAACCTATAGGTCAAACTCCTGAGATATATGAAGATCCTATAATAGAAGAAGAGCGAGAGAACATTCCTCTTGAGACCATGGCCAAACACAGAAACGGTATAGGAGATGAGGAGAGAATAAAAGGTGCCTTTCCCACCCAGGAGACCAATGGGGACATGAAAATGAACAACATAAGTCCCTCAGCCTTACCTCACTTCCATGGATTAATCATTGAAGACCCTGATACCTTCCTGTTTGAGTTTGTTGTCCTTTGTCGAACTTATGACCATGCAGAGGATGAGCAAAAGTTGAAACTCTTTCTTTCTACCCTCAAGGATGCAGCACTACACTGGTTCATGGGGTTACCTGGAAACAGTATCACAACTTGGGCTCAGATGCAACAAGCCTTTAACAACACATACCAGGAAAACTGCAGGTCAAAAGAAACGAAGGGAGAGATCTTTCGAATGACCATGGGAAGTGATGAGTCTTTAGAAGAGTACGAGGAAAGGTTCAAACTTAGTTATAAATGGGCTAGGTGCACACTTGACCCTGAATCTCTGAAGTTGGTTCTGCTCCGAGGAGTCCCTGAAGACCTTCTAGATACCCTCCACTTGCTAGCTGGAGGAGACATCTACCAACTACCTTATGAGGACATAAAGACTGTGTTTAGAAACCATTCTAGGGCAGCCCAGAAAAGAGGTAGGGGGAATCCACTCTCAGCTAGTACCACCTTCTCCAAGGATGAGTTTGCTAATCAGATGGAAGGCCTCAAAAGTGAGATGAGACAGACCATTGCCATGCAACTCGATACTTTCCGAATCCAACAGAAGAAATAGGAAGCTGAGAGGGATTTGGCCATTTTTTGTCCCAGATGTACAAGGAAGCATCCTAAGAACGAGTTTCCATTGCACTCAGTAGAGGTATATTTCGTTTGTGAGGAATACCACCCCACATACCAATGCCCAACCTTACCCAGATTTAAAGCCATGTACCAAGGAACTGAGGCAACCGCTGGACCACTCTACTTCCTCAACAAAGGAGGTCGCATGGGCCCAGACCTTACCAACAGGGGATGCAAGGGACATCCCAAGCTTATTATAGCCCCAACCAATCCACTCATATACCTTCTTGGGGTCCCCCTGCTCATCCTTCCTGGTCCGCACCTCCTCCGTGGTCTTATCCATCTCAATACCATACTCAACCTACTACTCATTCATTTCACTCACATGTCCAGCCACAACCTCAGTGTAATGCACCTCAGCTGGGGTGGAGACCCCAATACAACTCTCTTCCCACCATTCTGCCTCCACCACCTGCTCAACCACAACCATTACCTCCTGCTCCTCCAAGACAACCCCAAATTCCTGCTCAACCGAACCCAAACCCCAACAACAGACATGCCCAACAAGTATACACTGGGGAGACAACATGCCCTACCTATGCGGTGGAGATCCAGGAGATCAACCTGCGATCTGGGAAGGTCCTTCCAGATTGCCAACCTCCTCCCCCGGAGGATGAGGAAGAGAAATAGGAAAGTGAACCCAAAGCCATTCCACCCTTTCTTGAGCGGCTAACATTAACCACACAACCATACCCAGAGGAGACTCAACTTCTGGGAGAACTTAAGCAGTTGTGTGTGAAAATACCACTTCTCCAGGCCATAAAATATGTACCAATCTACAACAAATTGATCAAGGAGAAGTGTTTCAAGCACCCAGGCAGGTGCAAGAGAGATGCCCCGACTATCAATGTCATAAGACAACTGTCCGATCTAATGCTGGGGCAAGTTATCTGTCCAAAATATTTGGACCCTGGGAGTCCTGTAGTTGATGTCCACGTCAATGGCACCATAATCCCCCACACCCTGATTGATCTAGGGGCTGCCATTAATGTGATGACCAAGGACACTATGCTCAAACTTAACCTTCAGAGTTCCTTAAGAAAGACCTCGATAGTACTGCAGTTAGCAGACCGCTCCACCGTGACTCCCGAAGGCATTGTGGAGGATGTCCTAGTCTCTGTTGACTCTTGGGAGTACCCTGCGAACTTCTTGGTCCTTCAGCCAAAGGAAAAGCTCATTGGATACCTCCTCATTTTGGGAAGGCCTTGGTTAGCTATTGCGGATGCTTACATCATTTGTCGAGCTGGGAGCATGACCATCAAGAATGGGCCTATGTCCAAATAGCTAGTCCTATACCTTCCTGTCCAACCTCTTCTAGAACATGACTTACCACTCTGGTTGGAAGAGGGAGATGAGGATGAGGTCTACTCTGCACCATTGTGCATAGTAGAAGCCACTGGGGGAGGCCCTCAAACCGAGGATGACTTGATTGAGAATTTGATTCAAAATCCACCTCCCAGTGCACTGTCATTAGAGGAGTTAGTGGAAGGTACCCAAGCGAGCGCTTTAGTGGACCTCTGTGTGGCTAATATGACCTCACCTAGAGTTAAGAATGTGGAATTTGGCCCTGAAAGAACCTTAAAGATCAACTCATCCCTATCTCCTTCCCAGGAGAAGGAGGTGTGTAGCTTATTGAACCATCATTTGGATGCTTTCGCTTGGAGCTATAAGGAGATGAAAGAGTCCACCCTTCGGTCTGTACCCATCACATTTACATCAAGGAGGATTGCAAACCAGTCTAGCAGCCTCAGAGGAGAATGAATCCAACCCTTAAAGACATTGTCAAAGAAGAATTGCAAAATTTGTTGGATGCAGGATTCATCTACCCCATCTCTAACAGTGAGTGGGTATCACCTCTAGTGCTTGTGCCTAAGAAAAACGGGAAGTGGAGAATCTGTGTAGATTACCGAGAACTTAACAAAGCCACCAAGAAGGACCATTTCCCTTTGCCTTTCATAGATCAAGTGTTGGATGGATTGGCAGGGAAGAAGTTCTTCTCTTTCCTAGATGGGTTCAATGGGTATAATCAGATCCAAATCAACCCGAAGGACCAAGGTAAGACCACCTTCACTTGTCCATGGGGTACTTTTACCTACCAGGTCCTTCCCTTTGTGCTATGCAACTCTCCTACCACTTTCCATAGAGCAGTATTGAGCATATTTTTAGAGTTGGTTCACGATTCGATGGAGATCTACATGGATGAATTTACTCCTTATGGGTCTAACTTCCAAGAAGCATTGACTAACCTGGGAAACATTTTAACCAAGTGTATTGAGATGAACCTATCCCTTAGTCCTGAAAAATGTGAATTCCTGATGACTGTGCTAGGTCATACCATTTCTCAGCAAGGATTACAGGTGGATCCTAACAAAATTGCTATCATCCAAAAGGTTCCACCTCCTCAAAAGGTAAGAGATGTTCAGAGTTTTCTAGGCTTAGCAGGATATTATAGAAGATTCATTAAAGATTTTAGTAAGCTAGCCTCGCCATTGTTTGGCCTCTTAGGGAAAGATGTTGAGTTTAAATGGACCGACGACTGTCAAAGGGCTTTGGATGAGTTGAAAGATAAGATGGTGTCTGCCCCGATTTTGAGAGGTCCAAACTGGGCTCTACCTTTCCACATCCACACCGATGCCTCGAACAAAGCCATAGGGGTAGCCTTAGGACAAGTTGAGGAGAAACTACCATATGCCATATATTTTGTCAGCAAATACCTGTCCAAGGCAGAAATGCACTATACTGTAACTGAGAAAGAGTTCCTGGTCGTAGTCCATTCCCTAAACAAGTTCAGACACTACATCACTGGTTATCAAACATTCGTACACACTGATCATGTTGCGATTAGATATTTAATGAATAAGCCTGATGTAAATGCTTGTATCATTAGATGGTTACTTTTGTTGCAGCAATTTGATTTGAACATTGTCGAAAAGCCAAGTAAGGAAAATGTTGCTACTGACTTCTTGTCTAGATTAGATTTTCCTACAGGTGAAGAAGGGACAGTGGATGACCAGATGCCAAATGAACACTTGTTTTCTATATCAGTGCTCTCTCCATGGTTTGCTGATATAGAAAATTACTTGGTCTTAGCACGTTCCCTCCACACCTATCCTCAAAGGAGAAGAGCAGAATTTTGAGGAAGAGTGCCCCATTCACTTGGATCAGGGGCAACTTGTTTAAAATTGGCCCAGATCAGATCTTGAGGCGTTGTGTTAGGGAGGAGGAATTCTTTGACATACTCCTAACCTATCACGATGGGCCCTGTGGATGCCACTTTGCAGCAAAAAGGACTTCCTTCAAAATTCTACAGGTAGGCTACTATTGGCCTACTCTTCATTAAGATGTCAGAAGATACATCAGCCAGTGTGATCGATGTCAGAGAATGGGGAAACCGACTCCAAGGGATGAAATGACCCTCCAACCTCAAGTGACCTTCGAGCCATTTGAGAAATGGGGCATGGATTTTGTGGGTCATATCAACCCTCCTTCAAAGCAAAGGTCTTACATCATTGTGTGCACTGACTACCTGACAAAGTGGGCAGAAACAAAGCCAATCAAGGCAGCGACAGAAGAAAAAGTGGTTGAGTTTTTAAGGGAAAATATCTGCTACAAGTTTGGCTACCCAAGAGAGTTAGTCACCGATGAAGGAAGCCAATTCACCTCTAACCTGATTGAAGGCCTACACGCTCATCACAAAATCAAGCACAGAACTTCCACCCTGTATCACCCACAAGAAAATGGGCAGGTGGAAGTCACTAATAGAGCGTTGGAAGAGATTTTCACTAAGGTGGTGAGCAGCAGTAGAAAGGATTGGGCAGATCGCCTAGTTGAGGCCACCTAGGCCTACAACACCACTTGGAAAACTACAACCAATTTCACACCTTATGAGCTGGTCTATGGGAAGAAATCTTTGTTGTCCATAGAGTTCGAGTACAACACATTGAGGGTGGCAGCTCAACTGGACTTAGATCTCAGCCATGCTCAACGTGAAAGATTACTACAGTTGAATGGATTAGATTAACAGAGAATGTAGGCCCTCCTCCACTCAGAAGTAGTTCAACTCTAGAGAAAGATATGGCATGACCGGAACCTTAATGAAAAGAAATTCCAACCAAGATATTGGGCGCTGCTGTATGACTCAAGATACAAGGATTTCAAAGGGAAACTGAGGACAAGGTGGTTAGGACCATATATAGTGGAAAAATACAATGACAATGGTTCAGTCCTTATCAGGACCATTGATGAAGAAGCCATCCCCATGCTCGTCAATGGGCATCAATTGAAAATCTATAGGAAACCCCTTTCGAGGTAGGAGTTCATTGAAACTTTGGACAAATCAGTGTTGGTAGTGGAGCAAGGCCCTGTCTCTATTCCACCCACACCTTAATCATCAAAAAAAAAAATGGAATAAATAGATCTTTGGGTGAAAACCTCTTCGAGGTGTCCAGGGTAGACAGTGAGGGTGAAAACCTCATGGAGGCACCCTAGCTGTCTCTCAAAAAAAAAGAAGAGAAAAAACAGACCTAATCTCTGTGAAATAATTGCGGGTTGCAGGGAATACATTACAGGTAAGGAGGGTCACGCAAAACAAGGATAGGGGTCCGCACCAAGCTACAGGACACCCTCACAGACACTTCCTCCATGACCACTCACCTTTCCTAGGATTTGATCGCATTCGGGTTCAGATTTCACCTTCTACAAGAAGATCTACCTCTTTTATAGGAAATCTATGTCTTCTATAGGAAACATCTTGTAGAACCTTCGGGCAAGCCAATATCGATTTTGGAGGGGAATCTGAAGGTTGGAATATGTTTGTTAGGCCTGCAGCCACCCCTGTTTCCACCCATCACCATATGGCACCTTGTTCCATCTCTTTACACCTCCGTCACCCACCTGGTTATGTGTTCTTGCACAGTCATACAAGAAACCCTTTTTTCCTCAGATTGACAGCAAGATTTTTTAGTGACAAGTCAAGTAACAAAATCTCACTCGCCCTACCTGTCCAAACTCCATCTAGAATCTTCATCAACGAATCCCTCGTCAGCAATATAGCCCTGCTCGTTTAGCCTGTATCCCAGGAGGAGAAGCAGTTATAGGACATCCTACAAGAATCCTGTAGCAGCTAATCCCTCTGGAAGACATACTCTGGAGGCAGGGATAGCCGAAATCAACAAAGGGAACATGCAAAAGGCTCCTCTTGGACGTGAAAACATCCTCGGCAGCCGAAACCCAACAGAACCTGTTGATGCAGCGTTGACAACCGAAGGATCGGGTTCCAAAACCCGTGCATACAACATCAACAAATGAAGGAATGGGTTCTAACACCCGCGCACGAGGCAGCAGCAAGCGAAGCAGTGACTCCAAGACCTGAAGTTTTCATAACACATCCACGGCCACACAGGTAAATGTCTAAACTCATTCGTCAATTGCATAAACTATATTTCGAAAACTGCATGTCTGTGAAAATGGTTCAAATTGAACGCGATGAGTGGCAAGTCAACTGGCCACCCTCAGCCAGTTACATAGCTTCGTGGGATCCGATCAAGCTCAGTTACGTTCAAAATTGCCGACGAGATGTGCAGCCGACACGTGTGGAGTGTCCAGTCGGGGAAAATCGTCGGGACTGGCAATGGTGGCGGTGGTTAACGGCAGAGAGGAGGTGATGGCGGTCAGGGACACGTAGAGAAATGATGGCCGTGACATTGGATCAACTGTTCATTCTAGCCACCTCATCCCCTCGCCATGAATTGCGCCGCAATTAAAAGATGCTTGGCTAAAGACTCTCACCACCCGCTGTTCATTTTCACTTGCAACGTCCTCGGCCGAAGTACATGTCCTCTGCTTCCAAAATTTGTTAACCCGTCGTCCTCCACCGAGCTTTTCAGCCTGTTTAAAAAATCTTCCATGTACCGGGCTTGTTCAGAGGTGCAGTGACATCCTACAGAAGCCGGCAAGAGTTCTACAGGAAGAAGCTCTACAAGAAGTACGTCACAACTTTCTGGAGCAGGGAAGCCTGGAATTTTCTTCATCGAAATTGGAATTTCGAGAGAGGTAGGCTCAAAAACACTCTTCCATGCATGGTATGTTTCGAAAAGGTGGTGAATTGAACTGTCTTGAATTGGAGATTCAGAGACAAGTCTGCCTGTGAGTTGGAAATAGCAGTTTTTCTGTGCGTTGCACAAAATTTCTCAATCGTTTCTGCGTCAAAATTCTCCTCCACAGTTCTTGTAAAAAAATTCACCTGTAGGGAAGATGCGCAATTGTGAGAGCTAGCCTATGTATGAAGAATTTGAATTTACATGGTTGTATGTATGCTGGGGATAAAAATTGAGCTCTGTACTCTGTCTATGGAAACCCAATTTTTTCTTTCATAAACGGACAGCCGAGTTTTGGGCAACAACAGCCTTAAAACCAGGGAATTGGTGCTAATTAAAATTTGAACACCCGAGAGATCCCTTCTTGAAGTTCAAGGGAGGAAACCATAAACATCATTCCCCTTTATGATCATAGCATAAAACAGAGCACTCTCACCATGCCAGGGGGGTTTATCAGGAAAGAACCCTCGGATCCTAGTAAGTTGCACGAGCATCCTGAGGTGGTGAACCTCTTCACCCGTGCCAATTGGATTTCCTTTTGTGACAAAATTCAGGGTCATGATGATGAGATAATGGAGGAATTTTTAATGTCCCTGAAACATGAATCAAAGACACAAGCCACACTGAATTTCATGGGGTTGACCCTAGAGCTTACCCCTGAGCTCATTAGTCGAGTTACTGGTCTGCCATTAGGGATACCTTGGAGCAAAGAAGAGAGGACATTGGGCCAAGCTACCAAGAAATCATTCTTCCTACCTAAGGAACATCCTGTAGAGGAAAAAAACGAAGTGAAGAGAGCCAGCTTGCCTCCTCTCTGGAGGGAAGTCAGTTTCCAAATCATGAAATACATTACCTATGAGGGGAGGTTCAACATTGTCTACGGCTATCATTTCAGGTTGCTGAGTGAACTAAGACATGGAATGGATTTACCTCCAGAAAAGAAGTTGAGCATCCCCTATTTTCTTTTGCAGACATTAATTGAATGTGGCACAAAATTGAATGAAGGGACATCGAATCAGTTAGCCATCATGGGATTATCAAAATTTTAGTGGAAGATGCCCTCCACACCTACATTGTCCCCCTCTCTTGGGAGATTTTCCGAAACATGTCCAGAGATGACGATATTTGAATTCTGGCCAAGGAGCTCACCTCATCCAGCAGTGAAGAAGGGGAACACACTGAAGCAGGAGAGAAAGCCAGTGGTAATGAAACACAGGACCAAAAAACAGAAAAAGGACAGAAAGAGGAATGGGGAAGGGCCAAATTGCTTAGCCCAAAATAGTGGGAGGAACAATGGCACAAACACCCAGGGAAAAATGATTGCAGGGTAGAGTAGAGAGGGCTGAACAAGTCCAACTAAAGAGTGTCACAGCAAAAGCAACCACATAGAAACAAAAGGAAAAGACACCCCCAGCCAAATAGACCGAAACAGTTGACACCAGGATTTCTACAGGAAGCATGAAAATAGAAAAACAAGAGGAGAAATCACCTGAGATTTTGGCCAGGGAGGCAGCAGCTGTGCTGGCTGCCTTAAGCACATCTCCAAAACAAAAAGGGAGACATCCATGTACTTTAAAGCAAGATGGAGCACACGGATAAAAGTGGGTAGACCCCAACCACAGTAAAAAGAGCCAATTATCATTGAGGACACTACAACTAAAAAAAAGGAGGAGTCTCCCCCAAAGATATCCATCACCTATGAACGAGGAAGCCCGAAAACATTCGCCTGGAGGGAAAGGATTAAAATGATGGACACAAAGACATCTCTACAGGAAGCTGAGACAGTTCTATAGGAAACGCTGGCTAAGCTAAAGGAGACTGAGGAATTGGAGGAAAAGGCAGCTAAATCATCACAACAAGAAGAAAAGGCTGAGAACATTTTGGAACCAAGCCCTCAGCCTAGCTTGGGCTCCTACTATAACTTGTTAGAGGACAGAAAGATAATTCCCCAAAAATTCGCAGTGCCACTTTTCTTTGCACTAGAAGAAGAGAGAGTGAGGACCCACACTTGGATGAAGATCGCCAAGCCCAAAGGTGTGGTAGACATAGGTCCCCTGTAAGAACAACTCAAGCAATCAGGAAAAGAATTGGCTATGGTAAGGCATGTGGAAAGCAGTCGGAGGGCTAAGCTACAGGAAGAAAATGAGCTGCTAAAACAGCAGCTACAACTACAGGGAAACTATAAGGAAGACAGGACCCACAACTTGGGAGAACAACGACAACAAGAAAAGCCCCCAACAGACAAAGAAACCCTTGATGAACAATAGATAAAAGATGAGCTACAGGCTGAAATTGAGGCGCTAACTAGACAGCTACAGGAGAAGGAATTGCAAGCAGCACATGAGATACAGTCTCTAAGGCAACAGGTACAAGAGAAGGAAGCCCAACTGGCCTGCATGTCCAGTTGGGCAGTAGAGGCCATGCAGTGTAGGAAACCTGCCAAGTCATATGCCCTATACCTCAAGGATCAATGGTTGCAATTCCAGATTAACACCTTGGCCCAAAGGGGCACCATGCCATTTCAAAATTACCATCAATTCATGAATCTATATGACAGTAGCTCATCAGAAGACAAGGCAAAATTATCAGAGTTTTATTTACATAACTTGGCCCTACTAAACATGAATTCGTGGGACCCCAACGCTGTGGTAGAGGATGTGCAACTTATGGCCATGGCCTCTTGGATAAATCATGAAGAAAAGAGGGCAGTAGAGGTCCGAAATATTATGGACAGGGAACTAAGCGAACCACTAATGATCAGAGCAGAGCCGAAGGATCCCTCAGCATTAATATATGCCCACCGAAACTTGGCCAATGACTCTTAGGCCCTACCATATTACATTGAACGACAAGCTCAAGCCATAGCCCATTTTGAGGAAATGGAAATATTGTTGGGGGATAACTGCGTTCATGCTTGCACACGGAGGTGGAACACACTGTCCCACAGCCTAAAAATAAGAGAGTACCACTCCCCAACAAGGATGAGGGAGGCCTTGGTAAGAGTACCCCTCTATAAATAGTCAATGCAAAATCTGCAGGCCAAGTGGATCGGCCTAAAGTTCAGTCCTCCCTTTCTTTTGGGGCTGCTGGAAGGAGCCAAAGAAGAGGAGGAACACAGGAAGTGGGAGGAAGTGGAAAGAAAAGCAGGATTTCATGACCGTGAAGAAGATATCACCTCGGAGGCCTGGGATGTGAGAGAGGCGGTCAAGGCAATCAAGAATGAGGAGCTGGATTAGTTGCTCAGAGGATGAGCAACCCATTTAGCAGGGGGGTGATGATGAGCCCTGGAATTGGGTAACTTATTGGGCTCATTTTTCTTAACTGTTCTTCATCAATCCACCATTTTTCATAGTTTATGCATTTTTTTTAGTATATTTGTGTTAGTTGAACGAATGAGAATAGTCGCTTAACCAAGAAGGCTAACACATGGTTATTGCAGATTTTTAAACAAATTTTGGACCAAGGCCAAGCATTTATGAGCCAGATGACAGCAAAGCATGAAGGAACAAGGGTGAGGATTCATAGGAAGGGTGTTTCCTACACTAAATGGCCCCTTCCTCAAATTCTCCACCCTCATCTCAGAGTTCAGCAGGTCACCGAAAAGGATTCCCAAGGGCAGCCGAGCAGTTTTGTGTAAAGTGACTGATCACTGACAGTTTGAGCAGCCGAGCCCCTTGAGTTAAGGAGGGCTGTTAGAGACCCTTGTAGTGCATAAATAGGAAGGCTTCGAGCCTTCATAGGTTACTTTTTGAGCATTTGTATTTTTCACTATAGTGTTGTTAGTTTTTCAACTCATTTTGTAGCTTCTGTTGTACAACTTTCTTTGTGACATGGTTATTTTTTAGTAATGGAAACCAGTTTCATTTGGCATCAGTTCTGAGCTTTCTCTTAGGAGCCTATAGCTCTTGGGGTTGGGCCCAACCCAAGTGCCAAGGTCTCCTTCGTGTATTGTTATATGTTTTTAATGTCTTTGCAAAATAATTTATGTTAAGTAGATTAAAATCTTGCTAGGTTACCTAGGTCATTGTTGATGATTAAAAAGGCTTTTCATGTTCAGATTGATTTGATAGGTTAATAACTAAGAAGATCTTCAGAAAAATGCTATCAAGCACCCCTGATCTCACCTCTCCCTCCATGGGACCATGAGCTGAGACCAAGGTGTCCTTGCTGCCACCAAAAACACTGTATTTGCTTCATCATGCAATTGTTAGTGTTAGATTCTCATTTGCAGAAGTTGATACCAATTGTGGTTACATGCCCAGGTTCATGATTTCTTAGTTTGCACAACTATTTCACATGATTTCGTTGCAAATAAACTTCTGTTCATTTTCTTTGTTGTTATTTAGGTCATATTAGGTTAAAGTAGCTAGGTCCTTGGTTTTCCAAGTCTTTATTTGTTTATTTTGGGAAATAACTTGCAGAGCACTTGTAATACCTCTCTATCTACCCTTACTCCATCAATTCTGCCTGCTCCATCCTCTAACTCAGATTCTTGCCTTACATTCGCCACATTCTCTCGCTTTTCCCTAATTTCCATATTTTTGTGCAACATTGCTCTACCCCTCCTTGAACAAATCCAACCATCCTCATCACTCCTCAGCTCCATCCACCAAGTCCTAGACATCCTCACACCCTTATCTCACCTCCATACCCACTTCTTCACCTTTCTTCCTCCATCAACCCTCCAAAATTCTCTTTCGGAACATCCGGTAGAAGTTACAGAACATCCTGTAGAACCCTTGTAGACTTCCTGTAGAAGCTCACGAAAGCGGTTTCTTGAGATCCGATCACTGTGAAACTCTTTGGAAGAGTGTTGGGGACCCCTTAGGCCCTCTTCTCACCTTCCCAACCTCCTGCAAGTGCCTCGCCAGTTCCATTCCTCACCTCGCCTCTGCACAGTAAAAAACAGTTAAAGCACATGCATAATAATCCTGACAACTTATTCAAAAATACAAAAATATGTTTTTTCCATATTTTAATGTAGAATTAGCTTAGTCACACGCATTTTACCTTCCTAGAAGTCAATGGCATCCATTTCCACTACTTTCATCATTTTTCTTGCACCGGTAGGGTTAGTCAATAAAACTAGGGTTTGCTAGGGTTTGCATTTCCTTTTAGCTTTCATCTTCTTTCTGCAAGTAGATTAGCCTGTTTTGAGTTAGCTTTCATCCATCACAGTTAAAATCTTCTTCTAAGAACTGATAGAAGTTGGCTTAGCTCCTAGTGGACTTGTGCCAGCTGATCCAGTGATAGCCTGCGGCAAGACCTAGTACTTGTGCATACAACACCGTCGCTTCCAAGTTTGTTACGAACTACCGGGTTGATAAAAGTAAGGAAGGGAGTCCCAAGAGTTGTAGCATTATTGCTGCAATATTGGAGCCCACCAATAAGTTCTACACAAGACTTCAAATTCAAACAAAAATGTTTCAGGATCCTCACTTCTTAACCCATAAATGTTTGGGAGGACAGATGGTGAAATTTTTTTCATTGTGGTATGTGTTTCCTCATGCACTATAGGGAATCCAAATGAGTTATCTACTTCCCTATTTCCTATACCTCTTCTATTATTACCTCTACCTCCTCCATTGTTTCCTCTACCTCTTCCTCTACCCCCTCCTCTAAACAATGAGAATTCCCCATCTTGTTCTTCTTCTACCATTATAGTTTCCTCATAGTCAGTATAGGGCTTAACTTGCAAGGTTATTCCCTCTTCCTCTGGTTCTTTTATCAATGGACTATGAGAGGGAGTTCCTAATTTTTCTTCCTCACCGGGTATTCCTAGTTCTTCAACTATATAGGCTTCCCTATGGAGGTGAAAAAGGTCTTCTCTCCTAGGACTGTTTTGGTGGACGATGTAGGAGAATCTTCTGATTGAGTTTTTTCCCCTTGAATTCTAGGAATCCTATAGCTGGGAGTATGAGTCTGGGATGGAGATGTGTCTTTTCTAATTCTTGCTGGAGTAGGTGGAGTTGTGGGAATTGAACCTCTACCCCTAGCTATAAATATACCCCTAGAATATCTTCCTCTATGCATGTCATAGTTTTTTTTTTTTTATGAATGTAAGAGATAAGGCTACCTAGTTTCACTTCCCCGGCAACGACACCAAAATGTTTGGTCAATTTAATGTCCTAAATGGCTCTACATAAATTATCAATCTAGGTATCGTAAACTGATGAAGTGTAGTGCACTATATGTGCTAGATGACCCTTCTTACCTCACTATTTTTGAGTTTTATGTTGTTTTGGGGTTTGATATTTTAATTCCTAATGTTCTGCAATGTACTTAACAAAATCTTAAATCTACTGGTGCTAAGAATCTAGAGAAATGAAATGAGAGATAACAGTGTTTTAAGCCAGATTTAGAAGAAAAGTTTTAACCAAGAAAATGAAAACAAAGTTTCTCTTCTTGCTATTATGATTGTTTCCAAAACATGAACTAAAAGGACTTAAGACTACTATCCAATCAATTACAACACCAAATCTTAAATGAGATATTAAAAACTAAAAATGGGATTGTAGCTATATATGATGAACCAAAAATGAAATACTGAAAATGAGATTACAACTACTATGTAGTCTATTGCAAAATCAAAACTTGATGAAAAACTGAAAATGTAATTAAAAAACTAAATGAAAAACTATGATTGAAAATGAAATTTCAACTAATCTATCATAAAAACTAAATGAAGTGTTTTGTCACTCTGCTACACAATTTTGGGATAACAACCTCCTTGTGATAACATTTTGAGCGATTCAATACTTCATTGTTCTAAGAAAAAATAATACTAAAAATGACATTGCAACAAAGCAAAATGAAATGCTAAGACTAAAAATAAAATGGTAACAAGTCTACTATGGCAACTAAATGAAGTGTTTTGTCACTCTGCTACACAATTTTGGGAGAACAACCTCCTTGTGATAGAATTTTGAGGGATTCCATGCTTCATTTTTCTAAGAGAAATTAAACATAAAAGTGCAGAGAAAGACTCATTCATAAATGAAATATTTCACCACTTAGTTTTAAGATGAACCATCAACTAAAAGGGCTTTCGGAACATTCACTTACAACATGAGTTACTAAACTAATAATAAAATGGCATTGATTAGTTAAATTCAAAATCTAAAGACTGATGAACAACAAATGAAATGAATTACTCTATGCTACTGACATCAACTTCAAGCTACTGATAAGAAACTAGAAAGTAATGAAACAAAGGAACTATGTTGTGCTGAGATAAAACTATTTTGAGTTAGTAAGAATATGACACAAGCTGCATTATGAACAAAGTTAGAAAATGGTTATAAACATCATGGAAAAACACAGTGAATTTACAATTTAACTATGAAAGACAAAACAGAAATAAAATGTAACCTTAACCAACGCAGGGGCCCTCTGCAAAGGTCTCAAATTATAAGCACTTAATCAACACTCCAGCAAAGCTTCAGGTATCCATGAAACACAGTCTTTATATTAAAGACAGAGAATGAGTTCTTCAAACTACAGAGCAGAAATATGAACTTAATACATGAGCAAAAAACTGAACTTGTTATACGTTCTTCACACAGGTATTTATAGAGAAATTATACAATTGTTTTAAAGAGAGAAATAAGCTACAACAAAACATGTAGGCAGGCAAGTATGCAGAATTCTTGTCCTTGATTGCTTGGAAACATAAATCTTATGGTAATGGCTATTGGATTCCATTTGCACAGGTGGCAGATGAAGTCTGTGGCCTCAGAAAACTTCTTCGGATCCCATCACTGAGAAACATGTGCAAAACAGAGTCTTGTTTGCCATAGGTTTCTATGTTTGACTTCCCTTTGACCGAAGTCTTCCTCGTCAATATAGGTAAGATGAATAGGATATGATCCATGCCCTCATGTTTTCCAAGCTACCCATGTAGTCCTTTTCCCCTCTCGACACCTGGAACTTGCAAAAGCGTGGAAGTAGCTACGAAACTGCCTATTAGCTGCAGAATGTGGCTATGTTCCTTAGCTAAAAGACAAAAACTTATTCAAATAGAAAATATACCAGTATAACATGAAAATCACTGAAATATACTCCTTGAGGCAATGTATAATGGTTTTTGATGATAAGGATGCATTTTTCATGGAAAAATAGAGAAGGAAGGATGAGAAAAGTAGCTAAGGGAAAGGCAGTTTTGGAACTCAACAGGTCCATTGTGGTGTTTGGAGACACTGCAACCTGAACGCATACAAGAACAAACTTCTGAATTGTGGAAACGAGCAAACATAAAGAAAGAAGAAAATTTTAGTTTTGCAATCGTGCTTGCCATGTACGAATCCTTTAATGAATAAGCGATAGGAAAGTGTGATACAGATGGAGGATGCG
Source organism: Pinus taeda (assembly GCA_000404065.3). Lineage (NCBI taxonomy): Eukaryota > Viridiplantae > Streptophyta > Pinopsida > Pinales > Pinaceae > Pinus > Pinus taeda. The sequence goes on along the minus strand of APFE030691512.1, from coordinate 196,380 downwards.
AAAATTGTAAAATAGATTGATTTTCAATGTGTGCGACAGAGTGATGAGGAGCCTAGAAAGATTCAACACATTTCTGATTGGAAATGGAACTGACCTCAGGACTACAAGAACCTAAAATAACCATCATCTTGGGTTGAAGTGCCTCAATAGATTGGGGAAGGGTCGATTCACCAGAGGATGGATTATCGAAGATCGGTGGCTTAGAAAGATCGATAGTGGAAAAATCATAATTGTGGTCAAATGAATCAATGAAAATATCACAACAACCACAATAAGAAAGTTCAATGTTACAAATAGAGGCATCCTCATGATCTGAAAAATCATAAAGAGGGTTCGATAATGGAGAATGAGAAATTTCACCCTTTATATCTCTAGAAAGATGAGATGAGAGATTGGAAATATCAGGGAAAACACGTTTGTCCTGTCCACATTCGGATGAAAAACTGACATCCCACATGTTCTAAGAATGATCAGAAATCAATTCTTCAGAATATTTGACAAGGATGACAGTATCATGGAAGATGTCAGGATAATAAGGGAGAGGTGTGGAAGAAGAAGAATGTTCAATACTAACTCCATACAAAACTTGATCCTCATGAACATCAAAATATGTATTCAAAATAGGTGAACACAATGACTCATCATCCAGAGTGTTAGTGTCTGTCAGTCCCCCCAGTCACCAGTGATCAATGTGCTCTTTCAAAGTTTTTGTTAGGGTACTAGGTCAAGTTTTTTATGGTTTCAGTAGGTATCCAAATAAAAAACTTTCATCATTTGTTGGTGTGTCTAGGTCAGTGATACTCCCTTCATCATTCATGGTTATCATTATTCATCATGGTCATGTCATTTTTCAAGTGTTACAGGTCATGGATCAATCAAATAATCATATAGGTCTTGGTTTAGGTCATCACTTGTAATTGTCATCATTATGTCAGTTTTAAGATAAAAGAATGCATGTTTATGGTCTTGAGTCCACACATAAGGGAGTTAGCATCTTAGGAGGCATAGTTAATAAAGGTAAAGTTACTACTTTAGTTCATAAAGGTATTACTGCAAAACACCTCACTTTGATTTCAAAATGAAGGATATGTCATGTCATGACAAATGCAAAAAAATGTAGTTTACTCTTATAAGAGACCATACAAGAATTTATTTCACTCATTCCATTGGTATTGAGCACTAATTCAATAGAAAAGGCCATCTTAGTACAACAAGCATCGAAAGGTGATTGGCACCCCCTCCAATGCTCCACAATGCGTTGTCAGCCAACCACACTGCGTTTTGGTGGGTGAAGTTCCATATTTCAAAATTGCAAACAATTACTTATTTCATTACCTATCATACCCTAATACCCAAATACACTCCCCATAAACGTCATTACCCTAACCCCTAGGCCTAACCCTAGTCTCCACACTACATTTTTGGCAGTTTTACGGTTTGCACTATGTTTAAATTCCCTACAGCAATCCCTTCACTATTTTCATCATTTTCCACCTCCCTAAAATTCCTAACACATCTCCATACCTCACCAGTTTTTCTTACCCGCATATCTATTCCCTAACCCCTTCATTCCCTTACCTAAATATATTAATCCCAATCCCATACTCCCTCTAAGAAACTATGTTTTCCCATATTTATGGTTGGGGTTGTTACTTTGCAATTGTGAACAATGGAGGGAGGAAATAAGCCATACAACAAAGGAGTTCAAGTGTCAAGGTTTGATTCACTTGATACCAAATAATTTAGGTCTTTAGCAGTTTCCATATAGTGTTTCCAAAAGGTGGGATGTTTAGGGTTTTGTGAGCAAATTAAACAAGTAGGATATCATGCCAAGTTAACCAGTATTTTTCCCACAAACCTTAGGACTGATAAGGTCAACATTGCAGGTTTACACTTCATCATTTCAACTGAGGCCATAGCTACAGCTACAGGGATACCAAACAGGGTTTCCCAAATCAAAATTCAAAACTTGAAGAGAAAACTAAGGGAAACCCTAATTCAGCAAAACAAGGGGGAAAAGCTTTATTTGTTGGCTGAGGCTTCATTCATAGCTTGAAGAATAATTACCTAGCTCCAAGGAACAAATTTCAAACACTTTTAACAAATTTTGGAATATTTTGAAGATTTTGGGCATTTTGGAAATTTTACACAGTTTTTGGGTAGAAAAGGTAGCGTGTCCCATGCTAGATTTTTGTTGGAGGCATCCAAATCATGAAATTTTTGCATTTTTGCATTATTTATGACCTACACATTAAAGTTATGTAACCAGAGATCCATGTCAACAGCTTTTTCTAGGTCAAAAAGTCAACAAAGTACCAAAAAAACACCTTTTTGCCATGTTTTTCATAGGATTGCTACGTTTTTGGAGTAGTTGTGAGAGAAATGGTTTTTGGAGATCTCTAAGTATTATTTTTCAATACTTGAATATTATATGGTGTAGTATATAGGAATATGTTTCTCCATCATTTTTCATATCTTTATTTGGAGCTCGGGAACCCCTCCAAAAGTCACTTACAAGTAACGCCCTACATTTTCTCCACGCACGCTACGTTTTTGCTTGGAACTCATTTTTCTCAATCCAGTTCAAATTTTTCATTTTAGGGGCTTTGATGATGCATTGAGGTGTAATTATGTTTTTCAAAGTAAAAATTAAGTAGATTCATGCTACTATAGGTTCTTATGGTCAAATGAATCAGTTTTGCACCAAATTGGGAGTTGGTTTCTAACCTCCCTAGTCTTAGGTATGGCTGGATATATTCTTGTAAGAAGTTCCTTGTATGTTGAATTCGACCCCTGAGAGGGGAAAACTGATATTTTGATCTATATGAGAAAGGGTTGGATATCAGTGAGTAGAACTCTTGGAGCTTGTATTCAATTATCTTTTTTACATGAAATCAAAGGATATTTGCAACTATTATTCAGGAATTCTTGTGTTGTGAGTTCATGATAATGTTTTATCTCTTTTATTGTTTTATATGAATGAAAATTTCATCTTCTTTCCATATATATGAATTTCAATGATTTTCTTAAGAGGTTTTAAATAGAATTCTTAAGTTTAAGCTCTGTTTTGTTAGGAACTTCATGTTTATGTTACCTATCTTCTAATAAATGAATTCATGCTTCCCATGTTAATTTTGAATCTTTGCTTTTACACCCTACACTACATCAACAAAATACAAAAGTATCACAAAGGCATAACTACCCTAATCCTTTATATCTCTTGCAACTGAAACCTTTGATATTTTGACCTAGTTTCTTGATTTTCACTCATGATCCAGCAAAACCATAAGTTTCAAAACCCTAGAGCTGAACATATCTAGCCTAATATCATTTTCCCACTCTAGTCATATTTGGTTGTGAGATTTATAGAGAGATCCCTCTCTGGTTTAGTAGGGCTAGCTGTTGAACCCTAAGTGGTTTGAGGTTACCTCCATCAATCTCCTTTTAGCCTTGGGATATTGTTGAGGATAACATTTTGGCGAGTTTCTAGGGAACATAATATCATGTTTTCCCTAGGAAAGAATGACAATGATCATATCTGAATGTTGATGGTGGGCGGTGATCAGACACAGAAAGGTTGAAATCATTTACCTGGCGACTCCAAATCAGTTTCAAATTTAATTCAAAGACTCCACTGGAGGATGAACCTTACCAATAGAAAAATGAAAGGACAATATGGGAGGATCAGTTATTCAAGTTGGCCTTTCATCCAAGATATAACATGCTTTATTGTAAATTATTTCTTCTCTTTTCCTGAGAATGTCAAGAAGGTTTTCCAAAGTATATTTTATTTGAGAAAATATCCCAGACCCGCATTTGATTCCTTTCCTTTGAAGATTGTGAATACAAATTTTGATCTTGGTCAAGATCCTTCTTCCAAATCTTATGATGACCATCTTCAACTTGATGAGCCTCAAGAGATCAAGACTAATCCTACACCTTATGTACATACTCCTACACCTTATAAAATTCCAGATAAATACAAGCCACTCATCTTACCTCCTATACTCCATGATTTCCCTAAAAATTATTAAAAATATATTCCCAGGTTTGATGGAGAATATGGTAACATCACTGCTGAAAAACGCATTCAGAATTTTGAAAATTTTCTCGACCTTTTTGAGGTTGAAGAATATGATGTCACTATCAGGATTTTTGTTTTATCTTTTCAATGCGAAGCCAAGAAATGGTTCAAGAAATTGCCGGCTGTAAGCATTTTTTATTTCCATAAATTTGCGCAAGTATTTCTTTATAAATGGGTGATTAATAATAATCCTCTTATGATTTTAGAATAATATATCAATTGAAAAGATAGCTAAGAGAAATAGTGCAACATTTTTCATCTAGGTTCAATCAAGTATACCATTCAATCCTTGTTGATATCAAACTGCCACCCGATTTAGCTCTCTTACACTACTCGGATGCCTTTGATCCAGAAATGGCATTTCAATTGAGATAAAGGACCACTACCACACTCGAAGAAATGCAGGACAATGCAATAGCTATGGAATCTAATCTGTTGGTCAAAACATCAAAATTGAAAGAAGCAAACAATAGGGAGAGCATAGAGAAGGAACACCTGACATCTTTAGAAGTGAAGATTGACATTTTGGTAAGTATAATGGAAGAAATTATACAAAATATCACCATGATAGATAAAATTGTTCAAAAACACATGTCGCACTTATTGTAGAAGAAGGACAGGTTGTTGACCCTAACCATTTTGCTACTAATCCCAGTTACTGAAGATCAGAAAATGATTGTTTTATGTATTCATTTATGGACAAACATGAAAATGGATTTGTAGATCAACCCGTGGAGAAGAATATGCCGATCTAATGTGTATGCTTGTTGTCATTCCTTATAATGATGAGTTACCCAATTATGATCAGTATGATGATAATTATGTTTTTGAAATAGAGGTTGACTCTTCAAGGAAATTAGTAGCAAGTTTTTGGGAGGAATAATTTTAGTTATAGCAACTCAAATATAGCACTCAACCTATACATATTAGCTATGACAAGAATGAAAAAAGTGCAGAAAATTTCAAATCAGGTGAAAGGTCTTTTATTTTATTTTTTACTTCATTTCAATTACTGAGGGAAAACTTTCCTAAGATTAGAAATCAGTAGCATTTCAATTTTGATGTTGAGAACGAAGAAGACAATGAAATTTTTTATCAAGACTCTTTACCCTTATGTTTCTCGCATTTGAAAAAATAAGAGAAAACTATAAGCAAGCAGATAAGCAAGTTGTCAACAGCATAAATGGGCAGCCTTCTCATGAATTGGTAGAGGATGTCACTTGTGATATGGAAGCTTCTTTCGCTCTAGAATTGCAACAAATGAGTTACATTGAGTTTCAAATCACAAATGAAAGTTTAGAATCTAAAACATATTGTGAATTTATGCAAGATAATTCAGTACCATTAAGTTTTGATTCATTTCAGTTTTTGAAGAAAAATTTTGATAATATCTCTAAAGCAAAGAACTAAAAGCCTATAGAAAATCATACAGTCTCATTGGAACCAATGTATAATAGGTCGTAGTAGTCTGCTCAGGTTATCCATGATCCAATAGCTGATGTTTTGGATGATATTTGTTGTCAAAGTCCTTCTTCATTGGCTAACCGTGACCTTAAAAACAAAGATTAAAAAAAACTTGATCAGACAATCGGCTTCATTGTCTTGTTCAACAAGAATCTCATTACAAAGCTCATCCAAAAATTTGTAGTCTACATTTATTTCACTTGAGAATGACAAACTTCATTTTATAAAACAACCAATGTCTAAAAAGGAAGAATATTATTGTCTCATTGTTGATCATCAAGAAAAGGTAGTCATTCAAGAGTTTCGGGATCCTTTTGTCGACTTGTTATAGTCATCAAGGGAGATGAATTTTATTTTATTTATGGATCATGTACACATGTTCAGTGGACACTTGGAGTGGCCTATTATTATTTTTTTCCGCCTGATCAAGGAAAGTGTGAGCAGGATTCAAGTAAGTAGCCATTTGTTGGATTTGTTACATTGTAGGGGTCATTTCACATGATTGTATATATATATCTTCAGCAGGTGAGTAATTATCATCAGGATTTGAAGCTCAAGTTGAAGGCCCTAAGATCTCGATGGTCTAGTGCCATAAGTAAGTTCAGTCAGTAGTTAGTTTTAGAGTTAAGTCAGTTCAGTTTGTTGGTCAGTTTTCAGTTTTGAGTTTGGTCTTTTTGTTTTTTACTCCATGCCCAATGGATCATGCTACTTGGTCTACAATGTTCTTGATAACTCCTACATGAGCTTCCATCCCCAGCTAGAGCTAATGTTAGTGTCTATCAATCCTTCCAGTCACCTGTGATCAAATGTTCTCTTTCAAAGTTTTTGTTATGGTCCTAGGTCAAGTTTTTTATGGTTTTAGTAGGTCTTCAAATAAAAAAAATTGATCTTTGGTTGGTGTGTCTAGATTAGTGCTACTCCCTTCAACATTCATGGTTATCATTATTCATCATGTTCATGTCATTTTCAAGTGTTACAAGTCATGCATTAGTGAAATAATCATATAGGTCTTGGTCCAAGCCATCACTTGTAATTGTCATCATTATGTCAGTTTTAAGCTAAAAACACTATGTTTATGGTCTTGAGTCCACACATAAGGGAGTTAGCATCTTAGGAGGCATATGTAATAAAGGTAAAGTTACTACTTCAGTTCATAAAGGTATTACTGCAAAACACCTCACTTTGGTTTCAAAATGAAGGATGATGTCATGTCATGACATATGCAAAAAAATGAATTTCTCTTATAATAGAACATACATGAATTTATTTCACTCATTCCATTGGAATTGAGCACTAATTCACTAGAAAAGTCCATCTTAGTATAGTAAGCATCGAAGGACACTCTCAAAAGGTGATTGGCACCCCCTCCAATGCTCGACGTTATGTTTTTAACTAACCACATTGTGTTTTGGTGGATGAAGCTCCATATTTAGAAATTGAAAACAATTACTTAGTTCCTTACCTATCCTACCCTTCCTCACACCCAAATACACTCCTTACAACCTTCATTACCCTTCCTCACTCATTTCCCTAACCCCTAGGCCTGACCATAGTCTCCACGTTGCATTTTTGGCAATTTTAGGGTTAGGATTGTGTTTAAATTCACTATAGTAATCCTTCACTATTTTCATCATTTTACACCTCCCTAAAATTCCTAACACATCTCCCTACCTCCCCAATTTTTCTTACACACATATCTCTTCCCTAACCTCTTCATTCCCTCACCTAAATATTTTAATCCCAATCCCATGTTCCCTCTAAAAAACTCTATTTTCCCATCTCTGTGGTTGGGGTTTTTGCTTTGCAATTGTGAACAATGGAGAGAGGAAAGAAGCCATACAACAAAGGAGGTTAGGTGTCAAGGTTTGAGCCACTTGACACCAAAGAATTGAGGTCTTCAACATTTTCCACACAATGTTTCCAAAAGGTGGGTTGTTTAGGGTTTTGTGAGCAAATTCAACAAGTAGGATATCATGCCAACTTAACCAGTGTTTTTGCCACAAAAATTAGGAGTGATAAGGTCAAAATTTTAGGATTCAACTTCATCATTTCAACTGAGGCCATAGCTACAGCTATAGGGATACCAAACAAGGTCTCCCAAATCAGAATTCAAAACTTGAAGAGAAAACTAAGGGAAACCCTAATTCAGCAAAACAAGGGGGACAAGCTTAATTTATTGGTTGAGGCTTCACCCATACCTTGAAAAATCATTGCCTAGCTCCAAGGAAAAATTTCAAACACTTTAAATAAAATTTTAGAATTTTTGAAGATTTTGGGCATTTTGGAAATTTTATACAGTTTTTGGGCAGAAAAGGTAGTGTGTCCCACGCTAGGTTTTTTCTTGGAGGCCTCCAAATCATAAAAATTTTGCATTTTTGGATTCCTTATGACCTGAACATTAAATTTACGTAACCTAAGATCCATGTCAGCAGATTTTGTTAAGTAAACAATTCAACGAAGTACCCGAAAAACACCTTTCTACCATGTTTTTCAAAGGCACCCTACGTTTTTGGAGTAGCCCTAGGAGAAATTTTTTTTGGAGGTATAGAAGCAGTATTTTTTAGTGCTTGAATATTCTATGGTGTAGTATACAGGAAGATATTTCTCCGTCATTTTTCATATCTTTATTTTGAGCTCGAGAACCCCTACAAAAGTCACTTACAAGCAACACCCTACATTTTCTCCACGCACGCTACATTTTCACGCAATTCGCTACGTTTTTGCTTGGAACTCATTTTTCTTAGTTTGCTCAGTCCAGTTTGAATTTTGCTGATGTAATTTGTCATTTTATGGGTTTTGATGATCCATTGAGGTGTAATTATGTTTGTCAAGGTAACAATTAAGTAGATTCATGCTTGTATAGGTTCTTATGGTCAAATGAATTAGTTTTGCACCAAATTGGGAGTTGGTTCCTAACGTCCCTTGTCTTAGGTATAACTGGAGATATTCTTGTAAGAAGTTCCTTATATGTTGGATTCGACCCCTAAGAGGGGGAAACTGATATTTTGATCTATATATAACCCAATCTAAGTTAGAGAAAGGGTTGGATATCAGTGAGTAGAACTCTTGGAGCTTGTATTCAATTATCTTTTTTACATGAAATCAAAGGATAGTTGCAGCTATTATTCAGGAATTCTTGTGTTGTGAGTTCATGATAATGTTTTATCTCTTTTATTGTTTTATATGAATGAAAATTTCATCTTCTTTCCATATATATGCATTTCAATGATTTTCTTAAGAGGTTTTAAATAGAATTCTTAAGTTTAAGCTCTGTTTTGTTAGGAACTTCATGTTTATGTTACCTATCTTTTGTTAAATGAATTCATGTTTGTCATGCTCATTTTGAATCTTTTATTTTCAACCCTACACTACATCGGAAAAACCCCAAAGTATCACAAAGGTATACCTACCCTGCTCCTTTATATCTCTTGGAACTGAAACCTTTGATCTTTTGACGTAGTTCCCTGATTTTCACTCCTGATCCAGCAAAACCATAAGTTTCAAAACCCTAGACCTGAACATATCTAGCCTAATATATTTTTCCCACTCTAGACATATTTGGCTGTGAGCTTTATAGGGAGAGCCCTCTCTGGTTTAGAAGGGCTAGCTGTTGAACCCTAAGTGGTTTGAGGTTACCTTCATCGATCTCCTTTCATCCTTGGGATATTGTGGAGGATAACACAAAGTATGGAGGGCGAGGAGATAACACTTCATCGTAACCATCAGATTCATAGTCCAAACCCATGCTAAAATTATGTGTATGTGGGGTGGGAGAAGATGGTGGTAGATCAACAGAACAATTCTCAACTTCTCCCACCTCAATCTTTGGAACTAGAGCTGTTTGATGAGAAGGGGACGAAGGGTCACTTGGAATATCAACCTCATCTGTCATAGATTTAGAAGCTCTAATACCGAGGGATGTTGGGGGAGGTTCAAAATATTCGATATCGTGAAGATTATCCAAAATGTGAACAAGATATAGGAATTTGTCTACCAAGAAATACCAATCAACATCATCTTCATGAAATTCAGAGAAGAAATTAATAAAATGATCATGAAAATCCTAAGCAAATTCTTTAGGTGCTTTTCAAAATTTCAAAATTTTCTTTCAAATTTTTTTATGATCATACATATCAAAGGCACACAATAGCTTTGTGAAAAGGTGTTCGAAAGAGTGAACGGAGTCATTCAGAAATGTGTTACACCATTCTTGTATGCACCCTTCGAATGTGAGAATGAATAACCTACAACCAACATCCTCACAGTGGATATCATGCTTTGTGCAGAAATCAAGAAAATGTGTGGTGTGCCCAAATAAGGTTATTTCACCCTTGCCACTAAATTTCAAATTGGATAAGTCCCCAATAATTCTCGTTGACATTTTCTGATTTGTGTGTCTAGAAAAAAATGTCGGGGTTATGATTTGTGAAAAAATCATTAAATGAGTGTAGAAATTCAAAACAGACTTCAAGGACTCAACTTTTCATCTAGCCCTCCTTCTCGTGCCAAAAATGTTGATGATGTTGGACCATCCAACACTCAGGGGATCTCCCCAATATGAAGTCCTAATTAGACTTCACATCATTTGGAGTAGGAGTCCCAACAATGTATCTTAATGTTATGCCTTTACTATGAAAATGTGCAGAGTGAAGTACGGTAAATTTGGTGAGAGAAAGTATCTGACCCTGTAAAAATTCAAGTGCAATGCATGAAGCTTCCATCACACGAAGGGAAAAGAAAGTGTGCCCCTTGGAAGTCTATAATAGTACATATCTTGAAAGGAACACATGAGTGTAATGATGTCACAAGTTAATATGTGAAATAGTCCACAAGTTAAAGTGACGAATTAATACAATAACACACAATCAACAAGATTCATACAAATGAAAATGAAATAGTTCATAAGCATAAGCGTAAGTTAAATAACATACATTGAAAATAAAACAAGAATATTCCTACTATAATCATAACATATGCATGAAAGTGTGATGACTCTGATTTTATTATAAGTGAAAGTTTCATTCATACATACACCATTAATAGACCACTAGCCCCAATAGTGGAACATTAAATTCAAGAACCCCTACTCCTCCAAAGAAGTATGCTCGCTCTACGCTACGGAGAATTAAAGACTCTTTAGAATACTCCCAAGCTCTTTCTAGACCTAAGCCTAGCCAAAAGCTTGGCTCTCAAAATCCCTTTACATGTGTTATGAGTTTCTATTTATAACAAGAGGGGCTGACTCTTCAACTCCCTTTTGTGACCTTTGGACTACCCTCATGACTCTTCAACTTCTTAAATGACTCATTATATTACATCATGACTCTTCATATTCCAATATTGACACTTGGAATTTCACTTACAACATAATTACAAATAATATTACAATTTACAGTTATACCCATATAAAACAAAATAGGGTAGAGACAACTTGACAGCCTAACAACACAAAACCGCTATGATGCTTAAGTTTGGAAAAACTCTAGCTCATCAACTTCCGCTTGATGCTTCTCGGTAACGTATTGGTGCCAATCTCGGTACTGTGTGATTAAATCCCAAAACTACGTGATGGTGTCTCACTAGATGGGGACCCTAGCCTCTATGGCATCAGGGTACAATGACTTGGAATCAGTTTCAACTTTGTTATGAAACATGAGAAACATTGTTCTGATTTGGTCAGGACCATCGATGTAGTTTTTCATGTTCTGTTTATTTAGCTCCAAATCCACCTTAGTGGCGATCAATCTCAGTTGCTCCAAGTAATCTTCAATCTCCTTTCGAACCTGGTTCATGTGTTTGGCTTTGGTGAGTGATCCAACTGATGGGATCTTATGTGTTTTCACCAAGACATGCAAACTACCAAACAATTATACATATGAGGCCTAAATTCCACCAATAAATGGGGCAAGCTGCTTGTTGTTCTGAATCAACATATGAACTCTCGCTTTCTCTAGCTCTTCATGTGGCTTCATTTTATTTACTAAGTCAAGCGGTGCCCCTTTGTATCACATTTTCCTTTCTTGCACATAGGTAATGGTAGCTTGTATGTTCTTGAAAGTTTTAACAAAATCTATTCTATTTTGTTATAGGCCATGAAAATGGACAACTTCTTTATGTATGGTCACAAACCCCTCATAGATTTTCCACATGGTTTCTCCAAGTGTTGATACTTCAAAAAGCATCGTTATCCTCATCTCCTCCAAGAAGACTTGTGCAGAAACTGCATTATGTGATGGTGTGCAAAGTTTTTCTACCTCTTTCCTCACAGCTTGTAATTTCTATGCCAATTGCTCATTCTTGGCCTTTAAATATTGAATGTTTGATCTCGTTGCTCCTACAAAGGCCAAGTTGGCTTCAGCAATGGAATTTGGATTCTTCCTAGTGTCTACCATTATCACCCTTTCTTAAACAAATGTAGGTGATGCCCGATCTTCCGGAAAATTCTTTCTTTCTTCTTGTACAATCCTATTTCGGAACTCATCAAATCACATATTGTACACATTCATTACCGGATCATCATCAAGAGGAACAACATCCCCTTCCTCGCTGAGGGTTGGCTATGCTACTGGATGTGGTGGACACTAACCCATGACCTGTGGTGTGCTCGACATCAGATCAACATCTTCATTATGTGGCTTCTGTTTCATCTCCATGTATTTCACTTCAACTAACTGCTCAATCTGTTGAGAAAGCTCCTGGTCCTGCATCTATTCACCTTCCTCCTCATGAGTTGGTTGGTTATGTTCCTTCTCTTCAACCTGTATTTACTTTGTTTCACCTGGCATTGTGCCTTGCCTTTGTTATTATTCCTTCTTCTACGTCTCTTCTTGTTCTCTCCTCCTCAACTCCTATTCTTCCTTTAGTTTTTGTTTTGCTTTCTGTAATTTCCATTTTTCTTCCTACAACCTTTGCTTTTCTCTCTTCCTCCAATCTGCTTTCTATGTCATATGCTTCCTCTTTGCTTCTGTTGGTAAATTTTCTTTCTCTTTTCCTTGTCCTACATGGGATTGCTGACTTTTGTTGTTGTTTCTTCCAAAATTTATGCCCTCTGTAAAGTAGTCAGTGAAGTCCCTGCTAAACTAACCAGCTCACGGAATCTAGAGGCATTATAGAAATTCCTCCATGGATCCTCCTCTAGACAATGAAATTCCCCACCGATCCAATAAAAGTAAATTATCTCATAGTGGTCTTTGCCAATACCACGAGGATCATACGGCATAAAGTATTGAGTACCAAATGCAAACGTAATTATCCCTTTTCCCTTAGTATCTACGAATTTCAAGTTCTTTATCTCTTATAATCCAATTTGAAAAGGAAGATCAGGCCATGGTGTTTTCTTCTTCCTGTGCAAAGCTGCTAAAAGATGATATGACACCTCTTGCATGACAATATTTTCAGTGGCATACATGGCCTATTAGGGGAATTTTGAGGTCTAAAATCAGCTTCCTAATGAAATTATAAAATAATAGTGGAAATAATAAAATAACATTAGATTACATCAAATTTTAGAGGGAAAAAAGAAAAAACTATTTTTTCAACTCGTAATTTCAACTTATCATCCCTATGGGTTTACTCAAATTTCAAGCAGAAACACTTTTTGGATATAAAATTTTATTCCTCATCCAAGGAGTACCAATGTTGCATACGTTCGATGGATCCTACTACAAGAAAAATGAGAAATACATGAAAATCGTGATTTTAGTCACATTTTTTCATGTATTTCTCATTTTTTTTGTAGCAGGGTCCATCGAAAGTATGCAACATGGGTACTCCTTGGATGAGGAATTAAATTTTTCATCCAATGAGTACTTCCAAGCTCTTTTAGAGTGGTTGGGGATGGCCAATCCCGTATGAGTTGTATCTTGGTTGGGTCCACATGCACACTCTCCTCATCAATGATGTACCCTAGATATTGAACCTAGGTCATGCCAAAAGTGCATTTCTCCAAATTCGCACACAATTTTTGTTGTTGTGGGATTTGAAGGACCTGTCAAATATGGTGTATGTGATCTTCCCAAATCTAGGTGAAGAACAAGATGTCATCTAAATAGACCACCAAGAATGCATTGGTGAAGAGTCACAAAATGTCATCCATCAATCTCATGAAGGTTGTGGGGGCATCCATCAACCTAAAAGGCATGACTAACCATTCGAAAAGAACCTCCTTGGATTTGAAGGTAGTCTTCCACACATCGGAGGGTTTGATAGGAATTTGTTGATAACCAGACTACAAGTCAATGTTGATGAAATATTTGCCCCCCTTGAGCTGGTACAGAAGGTCATCAATCTGTGGGATTGGGTGCCTATTCTAGCCAGTGATCTTGTTCAGCGCCTGAAAGTCAATAAAAAGTCTCTTCATCTCGTCCTTCTTCTATACCAATAAAATCAGGCTCCCACAAGGCGATGAGCTTGGCATGATTTTCCCTTTTTTAACAGCTCCTCAATCTACCTCTTGATCTCATCGTTCCCCAGAAAGAGAATCAATAGATCAGTCCATTAGGTAGTGACACACCTGGGGTCAGATCAATGGAGTGCTTGACCTGATAGTGTAGAGGTACCCTTTTAGGTGAGGCGAAAATGTTCATGTACTCCTCCGCGACCTTGTCCATCTATTGCTTTTGTTGTGTGGAGGATCCTTGTACCTTATAAGGAGATGTGCCTCTAGAGTTGTTGTTGGATGAACATGTGTCGCATGTGGGTAGTTGTCGAAGGATATGGGAAAATTTATCCATCATTGTGTTCCTTTGTCACTCGAGGGCTTCCTCTAGCAATATTTTGAAAGGATCACCTACCCCCTCGTCTTTCTTCCGCCAAGGGACGTCATCAAGTTTTGTGAGGTTGGTCTTGCAAATGTTCAACCAAATCGAGCCCTAACTTCTTATACCCTAACCTCATTAGGGACATGCAAAGAAAAATTCAGAAACAATAGACCGCTCTAACACCACTAATCTAGACTTATGCAGGAATGCCACAAAATATAGAAATACCCATATACACAGAGATGCAGCAGAAATAAAATAAAATTTCATTAATATCAAAGAACTAAAATATGCTTACATACATAAATAAAAATAAAATAGCTTGGGCGTTGGTAACCTATCTCTTAGAAGATATGTGGTAGCTATATCCCTTTGAACTGTGTTATAATGAGGCTCAAAGGCCTATTTATTATTAAGAAACAATGGAAAACCATAAACATCTGAAAATCAAACCCTAGGAGATGAAGCACCAAAATTGTGGACCCCGTTTGGGTAAATTGGTAAATCAACTTCCTGAGGTTGTAATTTTGGTTTATGATCTGTGTTTGGGTATCATAATACCCTGTGGGACTTTTTTTTCTCTCTGTTTTCCCTAAAAATGTATTTAGTCCCCCAAAACGGCTCCAGAAGTTTAGGACCTGAAAAATTGCCAAAACTAGTAAGTTATGCTACAATTAAGGAAACTGAAATGAAACAATGGTGGAGATCCAAGTGGAATTCGCGGGTGGCCACAAATATCCACCTAGATTAGTCCTCCCCCCTTAAGAAGCAATGGTCCCCATTGTGTTGAGTGCCTCCATGAGATGGGGAAACTTCTATTGAACTTGGTCCCTAGTGAGCCACTTGCCTTGGTGTAGGAGTTGGTCAACTTTGACAACCTGATATAGTTGGATCCTCTTCTGGCAAGTGTTATCAATTTACATGTCCATGATTCGATCAGTGGTCACCTGTTCCATGCAATAAGGCTTTAACTTTGTTGGTGTGAGTTGTTCTGCAATGTCCGATGTGTCCAGTAATGGTGGAAAGTATGGTTGAAGGTGGTCCACATTGAACATTGGGTGCAAGCCAAGGAATGGTGGAATTATGAGCTCGAAATAATTGCCCCCTATAGCCTTAGTGATGATGTGATTCCCATATTGGAGCGGGCAAAGCTTGTGGTGGGGCCTAGCGAGGTGCTCCTTCTGCAAATGTAACCAAACTTTGTCGCCCACCTGGAACTTGTGTGCACCTGGTGTTGATCAGGACACTGCTTGTCCTTAGCATTAGCTTTGTCCAATATGTCATGGACCTATTGGTGGATGTGTTGAATGGCTCAATTAAGTTGTTAGCCCTATCATCTTCGAACAAGACATGAGCCGAATCTTCTTGAGTAGATGCAAATGGTATGGCCACATCAATGGGACATTGTGGTTGGAATCCCAACCCCACCTAAAAGGGGTTGTTTCCATTTGAGTCAAGGAGAGATCTATTGTAGGTTTGATGGAGATATGGGAGGATTTCATCCCATGTGCGTGGATGATTCAATTTGTACATACGTAGAATGTGTACGATTATGCTATTGAGGACCTCTTTTTGGCCATTATTTTGGGGGTGGAAATCATAGGACTTAGTGAGCTTGGTGTCCAACATCGACCAAAGAATTGAACAACATGTACTTAGGAACCTGTTGTCTTGATCTAAGATAATGGACTATGGGATCCCATATTGTACCCACACTCATTTAAAGAAGATCTTAGCAGTGGGTTTTGTTGTGATACTCTTCTTGTAGGCTGCCATAATGGTCATCTTAGAGAAGATGTCAGTAACCACGAAAACACAGTCGTTGCCATGCTTAGTAGAAGGAATTCCTGACATGTAATCCATGGACATGGATTCACAAGGTTGACTAGGAGTAGGAAGAGGAATATATAGGCCTTGTTTCTTGATGGTCAATTTGGAAATGACATAGGCAGTGTAGGATCTGATCTACTTCCAAACATCTCGTCAAAGGTTTGACCAATAAAAATACTTTTGCAACACTGCCAATGTTTTCTCTACCCTGAAATTCGCAACAACCTCCCAAAATCCTCTTGGAACGCTCACTTGAAGGAATGCATATGTGTCCCAGGTGGCATAACAGTGCATCCTGGAGATGAAAATTTGGAACTTGCTTACCTTCCAGGAGTGTCTGGTATGTGCTGCCGAATTATGGATCGCTCTTGTAAAGATGCGGCCACCCCACAGTCTCGCACCCATAAGAGTCAAGCACAGTGGTCAGCACCATGACCGATGGTCGGCTAAGGAAGTCTGCAACATTGTTGGTGTTGTCCTTCTTATACTTAATGTTCAAATGGAACTATTGCATGTATGTGGACCATTTTTTATGGTGATCGTTCTGCAACTTCCCTTGTGTCTCTCGTAAACTTCCCTTGTGTCTGTATGAACTACAAGGGTCGATTTTCTATGTGGATGACTCTTTCCTTCCCTAGAATGTAATAATTCCATTATCAGTAGGCCTTCACAATGGAATACATCTCTTTTTCATTGGTGGGATATTTTCGGACTGTGTTTGAAAGTGTCTCACTGTGATATGCCACTCAATTCCTGTTTTGAGTAAGAATTGAACCAATAGCATAGTCGGAGGCATCTGTCTCGATTTGAAATGGTTGTTGCAAGTTTGGTAATGTGAGCACTAGTGTAGAGTAGAGGCGATGCTTCAACTCAAAAAATTCCTTTTGTTGGTATTCAGACCAAATAACTTTGCTTCCACTCCACCCTTAGTGACTTGACTTAAAGGCCAAGTGATATGAGAGAAGCCCAACGCAAACCTGCGATAGAAATTGGTAAGACCCAGAAAGTTGGGAAGCTTTGTTAGAGTGGTTAGGGCTGCCCAATACCGAATGAATTGTATCTTGGTTGGGTCCACACACACACCCTACTCATCAATGATGTACCCCAGATATTGAACCTAGGTCATGTCAAAAGTGCATTTCTCCAAATTGGCACACTGCTTGTGTTGTTGTGGGGTTTGAAGGACCTGTCAAATATGGTGGAGGTGCTCTTTCCAACTCTAGTTGAAGGTCAAGATGTCATCTAAATACACCACCATGAATGCATTGGTGAAGAGTCACTTTCTAGGTCTTGCCAATTCCTATCGCAAGTTCATGTTGAGGTTCTCCCATATCACATGGCCTTTAACTCAAGTCACCAAGGGCGGAGTGAAAGAAAAGTTATTTTGATTTGAATCCCAATAGAAGGCATTTTCTGAGTTGAAGCATCACCTCTACTCTACACCATTCCTCACATTACCATACTTGCAGCAACCATTTAATATCGAGACAAATGCCTCTGACTATGTTATTGGTGTAGTTCTTACTCAACAGGGGCATCTAGTGGCATATCATAGTTAGACACTTTTAGACACAATCTGAAAGTATCCCACAAAAAGAGATGTATTCCATTTTGCAAGAATGTCGGAAATGGAAGCATTACATTATGGGGAAGGAAACGGTCATCCACACAGACCACCGACCCATGTAGTTCATACAGACACAAGGGAAGTTGCAGAACAATCGCCATTAGAAATGGTCCACAAAAAAGAAAAATTTCCATTTGAACATTAAGTACAAGAAAGGAAGCACCAACAATGTTGTAGACTACTTCAGCCGACCACCGGTCATGGTGCTAACCACTGTGCTCGATTCTTGTGGGCACGAGACTACAGGGTGGCGACATCTTTACAAGAGTGATCTAGAATTCGGTAGCACATACAAAACACTCTTGGAAAGTAAGAAAGTTCCAAATTTTCACCTCCAGGATGCATTGTTATGCCACCTGGGACACATCTCTATTTCTTGAAGCAAGCATGCCAAGATGATTTGGGAGGTGCACTATAGTTAGGTCGATGGACATTTCGAGGTAGAGAAAATAGTGGTAGTGTTGCAGAAGTATTTTTATTGGCTGAACCTTCGATGGGATATTAGGAAATACATTAGATTTTTTACTGCCTGCACCATTTCCAAACCAACCATTAATAAGCAAGGCCTATATACTCCTAGTCGACCTTGGGAATCCATCTCCATGGATTACATGTCGGGCCTTCCTTCTACTAAGCATGGCAATGATTGTGCTTTCGTGGCCTCTTGATATTCATGTGTGTCCTTTGGACTTCCACTTTACAATACATTTGATTACAATATACATGGTCCACAATAGTGATGTGGCATATGACAACTCATGACACGACTTGACATGACACTGCTGACATGGAATGGCTTGATGATGTGGCAATCTCAATTCATTATTGTTGTTGAGTGCTAGATGTCTTCTTGGATATGATTTCTCTTCTCCTTCACATATCTTGGTGATGTGGGGCCTTCAACAATCTTAAGTCTTGGATGGTAGTTGCAAAATTGTGTCCCATTTCTTCCTCTTGATAGATACACTTGTGAGTTCAGCTACAAGAGATTCTTTTGGCATGCTTCCCTCCTCCTTCTCCTTCTTCATCATCTCAGCATGACAGGATAATGTACTTTTCCTGCAGTTCATGACAGGACAACATCAATCTAAAAACTCCGTAGTCTAATATGATGCATTATTATATATGAATTGAGACCAAGACAAGTCATAGACTAGGAGAAAGGGCCCAATGATTGCACATTTCATATTTCCACTAGACAAGGAGAGAGATTAATCACTCAGACTGTGAAATGCACAACTAAGGAGAGACTGAGGGATATTTGTGCACAGTCCTCACTGAGCATAAAAATTGCACAGTTCCCACTTAGGGATAAAATTGTGTAGTTCAAGCAGGCAGTGGCTACTGCAAGATGAGGTCCTGGGAGAAAAAGCTACACACTTTCAGGAGGCAAGGAGGATTGAGCAACAAAAAGTCATGAAATATCTATGCAAATTTTGAAGGTAGTGAACTCCCGTTGAGGGAAGGGAACCGAAGAAAGAATATGTGGAGTTTTGGAGGCCAAGGAATACTAGGCTCTCTACACATTGCAAAATTCCAATAGGAAAGGGAAAAACTTCATGGTTGAAGGTGTGAAGTGCAGAGTTCAAGGAATATTGGGAGGCACAATTGCACAATTCTGGAGGTTAAGAGAGGATGTTGGACCCTAGAATTGTGTAGAGAAACCCTGGAAGATAATGATTGCACAATGCACATTTCCATGTAACAAGGTCACATCCAAGAGCCTCGAGACTACACAGTGTGCATCTCACTCAGGGCCTCCTGAAACTAAGTTGCCTAGTCGGAAAGATTTTCCGAAAATGGATAAGTGCAGCAAGAGAGTTGGACTTGTGATGAACTTGAACTGTGATCACACACTTAGCGTACTTTGATGGCATGACAACCTATATCATCAAAACGCACAAATAAAGCATTCCCTTCTATGTGACTACCTCATGACAAGATCTAACAAGTGTGACACTTAAGATAGATTTTGGGATGACCGTGA
Organism: Pinus taeda; assembly: GCA_000404065.3. Lineage (NCBI taxonomy): Eukaryota > Viridiplantae > Streptophyta > Pinopsida > Pinales > Pinaceae > Pinus > Pinus taeda. The sequence goes on along the minus strand of APFE030691512.1, from coordinate 176,629 downwards.
CGACACTTATGCAAAAATTCTCAAGACATTGTGTATGAATGTGACATATGTTTATATGGTTGAGAAAACTCATATACATATATATACTGACCTTCGAAACCACTAGAAAACACCTGCAAACATTATACAATAGTCAAACATGACAAAAGAAGACAATTAATCCAACAAGAAAAAGGTACCAAAGAACTTCAATAAATCTAATGGAATGAGCTTGAATGTTTGCAACAATCAAGGAAAAGACCAAGGAAGGTTCTAAAATTTGAGTGCAAGCCAAAATTTTGGAGGGTGTTACAGCAGCTACAACACGCTGGTAAACTTCAAAAATTCAGTAGCCTGGACCTTTGTATGCCTCTAAAATCCTCTTTGGTCTTGGATGATTGGCTTCCATTGGTTTTGGTTACATCCTCTATAAAAAATTCATGCTTTAGGGTGGGGAAATGGAAATAATATGAGAGGTCATTATGTACAAGCATGTTCTTCTCATACTTGTTGTATAGATTATTAATTTTAGTGACTCTGGAGTCAGATGCAAGTGTGGGAATAGAGATTTCGAAGACATTAGTCATGGTTGCAATTCAATGACTATACACAACAAACACATGGGGTTTTAATTTGGGATGAGAACTGGAGGAATTTGTCACAAAATCCAGACTCAAAAATTCAACCACATTTACTTTGATAATAAATAAATTATTGTTTCCATGCAAACTGAATAAAAAGACCCGACGCAATGTTTTTTATTAGACCTTTTAACTAATTAATACGATAAATTTCTACGCTCGATTCAAATCATGTCACTAATGGTGACTATAACCTGGACCTAACCCAAATGGTGCATAAACTAAAAAGGAAGGTGGTCATGATGGTTAATTATGACGAGATTATGACATGTTCAAAAATCTGATAACCATATCATTTAAGGAATATTACGGGAGAGATTTAGGCCAAATTCGAAATGACACAAGGAATTATTTAATTTTATTATGGATAAGACGACTGCAACGTGCGACTCCTCGACCATAATCGGTTGCAGATAGAGGCACTCAACTAATGCAACTAGGATATCTATCACAACTTTATTCGTGGTTGATATGACTAAAATAATTGATAGAACTAGACTAACAAACACAACCTAAGTAACTGGCGGACCTATAATAATTGACTGAATCTTCCTAAACCTAACTACGATCCCCTTTCAAAGACCAAATCAATTTGTTGAAGAACTGGTTGTTCCATGGAACAGATTCAAGCATGTGTCATTCACCCATCCATGCAATAGGACTTCATCCAGTTGTGTGAGTTTGACAACTACGAATTCTTTCACTTCTGCAACAATGAATGGTCCTAACTAATGAATTTTTAACTTTCCAGGATGTTTTAGAAACTTACTATCGTATAAAAGAACTTGATCACCAAATACAAAGCACTTCCGTTTTATGTGTTAGTAGTTCCATGCTTTCTTCATCTCGTTCTCTATAGCCTGGTGAAAATCAGCCAAAAATAGAGCCTCGTCCAACTCCCAGAGTTCATCCAAACACTTTGTAATGGATTCATCCTCGGACATGTGAGTGGCGTATGCAATGAAAAGGTTGGTAATGATGAACTCAACATGAACCATGATTTCTTGCCCATAGAAAACATGGAAAAACTTGTACTTTTGCAGTCGGTTTATGGATATATGCCAGGCCCATAACATAGTCGACACCCACTCATCCCAGTCGTCTTGGTTAGCAGAGAATATTTTCGTGAGGCCTCTCTCTAGGATTTTTTTAAAATATTTTATGGTTTCATTTGCTTGGGGTTCGTATGGGATGTTCTTATGGCATTGGATCATAAATTTTTGCAAGAGAGAGTCAAATATCTCATTAATGAAGTGGGTCCCCTGGTCATTTATGAGGGTTTAGAGGCACCCAAACCAAGCGATAATATTATCAAAGATGAACCTGGCAGTGGTGTTTGTAGTGAAATCCTTGACTGAAGTAACTTCTTCCCATATGGTAAGGTAATATGTGGGGATGAAATTGTATCTGGCATGGGAGTGGCATGCCAACAGGTTAGTGGGGCCCACAAATTCTATCTCCCATTTATCAAAGAGTTGGAGTGTGCGTACTAGCTGCAAAGGAAGCTCATCCTGGTGTGATGGCCTCCCCATGCGTTGGTAAACATCACACTTCTTGACATATTCTTTTGCATTTGGAAAAAGTGTGGGCCACTAGAGTCCTTCCTACAGTACTTTTCTCATGGTGGATTTCCCACCCATATGTCCTCCCACAACTCTCGAATGGCATTCCCATAGCACATCTTGTTTCTCATTATCAAGGACACACTGTTTCAATATCTGGTGAAGGCCCATCTTGTACAATTTTGCTATGATCAATTGGTAATCTGCAGATCGAACTACCATGTTCCCTCACGGTGTCATCATGTAACCCTCTAGACATTTTCTTGCAGCTAGGAACAATGTGATGTCCTCCAAATAGTCTAGTATGGCCTCAACTCAAAATAGGTTAGCATATAGTACTTGATCATCTACTGATCCACTAGCTTCACCTAACTCTAGTTGGGAAAGATGATTAGGACCCACATTCAACCTTCCTATCTTGATGATTACTTCAAATGTGAACTCCTGAAACAACATAAACCATATAAAAATCCTTCCTTCAAGTACATGCTTGTTCACTAGATACTTTAGGGCAAAGTGATCAGTAAACAATGTTGAAAATGCAACAAGATGATGGAGCTTAGTGAAAAGAAGTCGCCGTTCACTAAGTGGACCCGGAGGCTATTTTTGGCACAAAGTATATTTTTAGACTATGTCTATTTTTAGACATATGGATCATGGTCTATGAGTTGCAAGATGCTATTTTTGGATGATTGGTCATGTTGGTAAAAATAGATGTACTTCTATTTTTAGACATATGGGCGGAGTCTATTTTTACACTGCCAGGCTAAAAATAGAACAATCGAATATTATTAGCTCTTAATAATATTTGGACTATAAACATTATCTTATTCTCTTTGAGCACTTTAGTTCGAGCTACAGATGTGGCACATGCAACTGGGAGAAGGAAATACGCTTTTCTAATGGGTTTGTTGAGCTATTGCATGAAGGAATTCAGTTAGAACTTCAGTGATTGTGTTCTATGGAGTTGAATGAGGAGTTGATGGAGTTGTGCTCAGTTTGACTTAGTTGAACTAGTTGTAGTTAGTCTAATTGGAAAATAGACTAATGTTGAGTGATGTGAATTAGTTATTAAAATAATTCACTAATTATTAACTCATGAATCAACCGAGGAATACATCAGTTAACTCAGTGCATGGACAGTTCAGTGGATACAAGTGTTAGAGATGAGTGAAAGGGCAAGACAACTATCAGTTATGACTATAGTTGTGCATGAGATTTGCACAATCAATGGATTGAGTATTGCCAAAGAGGATTTCGTGGTATATCCAAGGGAAATACAAATTTGGATCATTCATTCATCAATATTCTCATGCAGGATTGTGCAGTGGAGGCAGGCAAGCAGCGGAGGAGATTTGAGCCAATGATTGATTATCTGAGCTAGTTTGTGTGTAACAGGTGGAGATAGTACTGAGTACTTGTGAGGAGTATTGTACTATGTATTATTACATGTTCTAAATCAATATAATATATAGATAGTTGGGGGTTTTCAGCTGCATGCTTTCCCCGTGATATACTGTGTTGATATGTGTGATTGATGCTTCAATGTGCGCATGCGATTGTTTCTTAATTCCGCAAAATTGATTATCAACGTAGAGGAGGTTATGTATTATGCATGATTCCACAAATAGTGTATAATCAGGATAATCTCTACGAATAAGTGTCATATTATTCAAAATTTATACAAAAAACTTGAACGGACCCCCAAAAATATAGTGTCGAAACTTCACGCTTAGTTGTGGTATAGTTCTTTTCCACCGTGGAAAGTTTTCTGCTAGCAAAGTATATCGAGTGATCAAGGTTACTATCTCTGAGATGAGCCAAAAAAACTCCCAAAGTGATTCACGATGCATCGATATGGACATGAAATTGCTTGTTCCTATATAGATAAACCAGGATTGGTGTGCTTGTTAGCTTCTCTTTTATCACATTGAAGGAAACTTCACATTCATCAGACCAGGAAAACCTTTCAGATTTCATCAATATCCTTTCCATAGGCATGGTGATTGAGGCATAATTTTGGATGAACCTATGGTAATATCCTATGTGGCCGAGGGTTTATTTCATCTACTTAACACTTGTTGGGGGAGGCATATTCAGGATTATAGTGACCTTGGCAGGATTGACGCACACCCCCTTCTTACAGACTATATGCCCTCTAAGTGTTCCAAAGGGGACAACAAAATTGCACTTCTTCAAATTAAGGGAGATCTGTAGGTGCATGCAGCAGTCAACCATCAGTTGTAGCAAACTAGATTGCCTTTTTAATAAACTCTAGATTGTCCAATTATCCATGTACACTTCCAGAAATCTATGAATGTAGTCTTAGAAGGCAACAATTACAAACCTAGAGAAAAATTCCAATACATTCTTTAATCTAAAGGGCATGACATGATAGGCATCGGACCCCCATTCGGTCAAGAAGGTGGTTTTCTTCTTATCCTCCTCTAAAATATGGACTTGGTTGTAACTAGAGACTCCATCTGTGAAATAATAGGCTTTATTACCTACAACATTATCAAGAACTTCATTATTGAATGGAGTGGGAAAGGAGTCATGAACACATGCATTATTTAGACTCCTGTAATCAACATAGACCCGAATTTCTTTAGGGTCCTTCTTGTTCTGTATAATAATTGGACTAAACCACTCAACCTCATCGACTCGGAAGATAAGCCATGCAACCAAAATTTTGTCAATTTCTTTTTCACCTTCTCCTTGACCCCCAAGTTTAATCTATATGGCTAGTGCTTTACTGGTCTCACATTTGGCTTAAGCATAATATTTATTTCACCCAACACCCCCTTAATTCCTTTAATCTCTGCAATAGATGAAGAGAACATGTCTTTGTACTCTTTGAGAAGATCAAAGATTTCCTTGGTAGTCTGTTCATCCCAATAATCCCCAATTGAAGTTAATTTTGGCTCCTCTTGAGTGTTGATATTGTGTTTCTGCAGCTTCAGAGGTAGCAGTTGTGGACAAGTTGTTACAAAACCATGTTTGACACTTCACTCCCCCTTCATATTCCTTAAATGTCAAGTGTCTTAACTCCTCTAAGTCATCCCCATCAGGTTCTAGGTTTCTTTTTCCGCAAGCTACAACTTCGTGGATTCCATACTCATAAATGTATTTGAAGGCATCTTGATCAAAGTAGTCTTCAGTAAGCTTACCTACTAAGAAAAATACCATTTTAATTGCTTCCAAAGTAGCTGTTATCATCTAGTTTTCATCGGCGAAGGAAAACTCACTAATAAAATGAGTTGCCATATGGTCCCATTCACCAGTCTACCTCCTTATTTTCTCCTTCACGTACCACACTTGCGGAAATTTCCCTAGAGTGTGGGCAAAGCTATGCACCCACATATTTCCGGAAGCCCCATCTGATCCATCTAGCTTTAAATTATTGTAGGTGTTGTTGAGGTTCAACATTCCCTCGATACTTAGTGAAATTGGAATGACTGTCTTTCGAATACCTGAATCTGACTATCAGTGCGAACTTAACTGCCTACCACTCTCTGAGATGGTTGCGGTGTGAACCCCACCACCTAGTTGATGTCACTTGTAGGGAAACATCCAACAATGGAACTTTATGTATTTCCAAGATGGTTGAATCAACTTCATTGATGAAACCAATAACAAAACACTAACCATTAAAAATAGGAAATTATCGTACCTCGGTACAAACCCAGTGGATATGCTGGATCGTGGCGCATTTCCTGGTGTTGATCTCTTTTCCACCCTACTTCCAATCATCCCACGTATCCTTGGATACAACTTCATATCTTTGAACACTTCTCGAGCTGATCAACCCCCCTACCATATGATTGATGTAGTCTTACCTTTTTCCATTGTCAGCTAGTATAATTGGTCCATTAAATCAAGTTCCTCTCTATCATCCACTGGTTTGGTGAACCTCAGCCCTTGACAAGGAACCAGGGGCTAGATCATCCAAACTCCCTCCACTTCAAAGTTCATGATTTTTCTCTTCAGATCTATTACTGCATAGTTTTCAAAGGCCTAGTATATTCCCAACAATGTCGGATAGGGGTCTTTGTTTGCCATAATATCTATTACCTCAAATTTAACTTAATTATTTACCCCTGCTATGTCGACTTCTACATCTTCCATACATCCACCGTGGAGGATACAATACTGATTCTCCATGTGTAACTAAATCAGAGAGAATGCCATCTTAGGCCTTACCAAGACATCCCAAGTTTTTCTCGGTAGTATATTCACATCTGACCCCAAGTCTAGCATTGTATCCTTGATATGGAACCCCATGATATGGGAATCAATGTGAAATTCCCTCCCTATCTGTTTCTTGTTCCTACGCAATCGTCTAGAGTGTCTTTCAGGTAAATTGGAAGAAATGATTCATTGCCTAAGCTCCCCATCCTCGACAACAACTTTAATATTTTCCTGCAAATGCCTGAGTATTTTCTCGTCATTCATAATTTGCATAAATAACCCAAACCATTCTACTATAGGTAGGGAATTAGGTTGCGATAGTTTTAGGCTTCTAGTATTTGAAGGTTCTGGTTGTTCTCCTTGGGGCTCAATAGTTGGATTCAATTTATTAAAAATCTTTCCAACCTCTTTGTAGTACTGCTTTTGTTGGCTGGAATCATACAAGTGCTTTGGTGAGGTAGATTTTATGATCCTTGTATGTTCAAGGCCTCCAAAGTTAGCTCCGATCTTCTTTCCTCCCCAAGGGACTATGTTAATGCTTGAGAGGGGAGCTATCTCAGGTTCTCGTGGTTTTGAATTAATTAAGTTTGCTCCTCATTGGCAGTTTCACTCTTCCCATCTTGAAATTAGCTTTGGAAAATATTCTATTGAATTTGTGTTGACCCTACACTGAGAGCACCAGGGTCGTTTGGGCGATAGACAGTCTCTTGCAACATGCCCCTCTTAACCACAATTGTATCAATAGATTGGACCTCTACCTCCTATTCTTCCCCCATATATATATATATATATATGGACCATTTCAATACTTTTGTAGGATTGGATAGAGGCTAGGGAGATGCCAATAAATCATGCAAATTTAACAATATTATGTTGGGGTTGCACCCTATTGATTACGAGAGGCATGGAGCTATGTGTGCATTGTTTATAAACCTTGCATACCAACCTACACAACCACGATGATAGGAAAATATGTGGAAGGTCTTGTTGGTATGAAGGGAGTGGTCTAGCCCCATATTCTTAGGCACTCCATGACATGATGACCCTCAATATGGAACTTGGTACACCATATGTGTAGTTGTGAAGGTCGCATCAGTTACATGTCCCTCAACTTCTCTGTCAGATTTACGATTTAATGTTGTAGTCCTATGAGAGTGGAGTCATGGGCAGGGAAAATTTTAAGAACCCCCCCTAAATTTACATGTATAATAAATGGGCGAATCTCCATGGTATATAGGAAAAATGGAAGGCGATTTTATCAATAATATGATATGTATATATAATTTTTGGCGAATCTCTCACCAGGCATGGCGAATATTTTACTCAATTATAAAATCTTGTGTTTATTGAATACACAAATGAAATCATTGCATTTCTTTAAAATATCTTTTGAAATCAAAATTACCGAAATTACATATCGATAATATAGTGGGTGTAAGATAAAATTCACCCGTGCCATTCACAGAAAGCATGAGAAAAAACCTAATACTATATAAAAAACC
>APFE030691512.1:91004-167545 GCA_000404065.3 Pinus taeda | reverse complement strand
TTTTATTTATTTACCATGCGTCTTGTTTATTTATATTTTTATTTATTTACCATACCTTTCATACCTTTTGAGTAAGTATAAAAAGACATTTTATTTATTTACCATACCTCCACTTTACTTATATTTTTATTTGTTTACACCTTGCATGTATATAAGGTGACTTATGGAGTAAATATAAAAAATGCTTTATTTATTTACCATACCTCTCATTTATTTATATTTTTATTAATTTACCATACCTCTTTTATAAATATGGTATTTGGGTCTTTGGCCCATAGGATTCACCTAAATAAAACCTATTCTTGAAAATGGGCGAATGGATTCACTTAAATAAAACCTATTCTTGAAAATGGGCGAAGGGAAGGTTGTAACTCCTAATTTCAAGGGCTAAATTTACCTTTTTTACCCTCTCCCTTAAAATAAGGTGGGCTATTTGAGGTGATTTGTAAAAATGTACTATGATACAAAATATTAGCCCACAAAAAATTTAAAACCCCTTAATTTCGCCAAAGGGCGAACATTCACCCCTAAAATCACCCCTAGTCATGGGAAATCGTTCCTCCTCGATGTTCATGTCGATACCCTGCCATGGCTTGAATTTGCATTACTTGTTCTAGGGTGACTTGCAGAGTATCGAACTTTTGTTTAGTCAATGAAATGTGTGTAAGTGGCAGTAGATCTTTGATGAACTAATCTTGGTGCTGATTGGGGTTGATAGGGTAGCTCAACTTGCTAATATAATCCTTAAATATTTTCATCATCTCCCAGGAAGTTTTTCATTGTTGTTGTCTGATTTCCCATAGCTCAAACAACCCTTGCTGGTTAGTTTGAGGGATTTTAAACTCTTGAACAAACTCCCACCATACTTCATCTATCATTGGATTCTGTTATAATGCAGACCACTTGATGAACCATATCAGTGCTCTGTCTCGAAGGTTGGTCTAAAATTCTATAAGCTTTGTGGCATCTGGATTTTGGAGATCCCTCCAGATGGCCTCACACAGGTACCAATGTTGTTCGACATCCTCATTCCCTTTCCCAGAGAATCCAGGATATTGAGTAAAGGATCCCACCATGTTATCAACCATGCATAGTTGAATTGAGGAAACGAGTATGAATCCTTGGGAACCTAGTTGTGATGATCCTTGGGTACTTGAACTACAATTACTATCTCTAACACTAGAGGTACCAACCTTGTAGGTATTATGTTTTCGATGGACCTTTATAACTTTAACTAGCTTAGATAAAAACTAACCAAGTTTGTTATAAAGTACCAGGGGAAGGTTGGGGGAGGTACTACCTTAACTATTGGGAAATTAATTGCTACTCATGGGAGAGACGTCATTCTCAAAAAATAATCCTCTCATAGTGAAGTGCATTTCATCATCCATGCCCTCTTCGAGCCCGATAGGGCCCAATCGATTTGGCCCTCCCATCTCTGTTGGATGAGCGAGATCTATACTACTTCTCTCAACCTATGTCACTATGGTGGTCCCAACCTTACCTATTGCACCAAGTTTCACTCTAGCTCCATCCCCATCACTCCACAACTTCAGCTAACTTCTTTCTCCTTCTCATACTTCCAGACTGCTTAAAATTTCTCCTCCTTTGTGTAGCCCCCTTTTCTATCTATAAATCCTATGCAAATCTTTCTCCCTCCATTCTTCATCTATCAACACTTTACTTTTTGATCTCATAACTTTAGCCTTCAGAAACTCATCTGCATCCATCTGTTCAATATTTTCATAGTTCCTAGCCTAGTAGCATTCCTCCCCTTAAGTCCTTCCCAAAATAATGGGGATTTAAGCTTCCATGGGAGGACCTTGGAACAACAACAAATTCTCTTCTACCATTAAAAATTTAATCCACAATGGGATCTCCTTTAGCAGTCTTCCTCATAGCTATGAATTGAATATAGTCTTAGCCTTAGAAAAGGATTGATGGCCCTCTGCAACAAACTTTATAACCTACCCCTCTAGGGTGGTATGAAACTAGAAGTCGGCAGCTCGAGTCAGGTCCATATTGAGGTGATGTAATTTAGAAAGATAATCCTAGGTCTAGATATGAGGAGATTTCCTCTGGCTACTAGAGTTTCCTTTTATTTGCAATCTTCACAACTAATTGTAGAGGTCCTTTGGAAACTTGCACCAAAATATCTCGTACTAATCTCTTGTAGGCTTTGCATATAAAATTTCTTCCTTCAGCCTCTTCACACTTTGACGATGGAGTTGCGCTTGTTGGGAGGTAAACCACTCTACTTTTTCATGCTGCCAATCTTGCAGATCCTTAAAAATTCTCAACGCCGTGTTCTAGATCCCTTTTAGAAATTCATGTCCCGACAACGAAACCATTTGTTGGAAAAAAATGATGGACAGGTAGAGACCCTGGGTTTAGGAAATGGGGGGCCAACAAAAGGGTCTGTCATAGTCTAGTGTAACGCTAACATTTTCACCTTACTCAATAAGAACAAGGTGTCTCACCCGAGGTGTGTTGTGACCTTACTTAGTTAAGGGATTGGAACCAGGCATCAGTAGGAATCATGTAAAGGCTACCAAGACTCTTAAACATAGAAATCATCATACGTATAACCATTGTTGAAGACAACAACTAAATCATTCGAAGGGACATAGAATACACACACATTTTCATAATAAAAATTTTAAAGGGTCACATAAAACCAACATAAGTAGATCCACAAACATCAGTGCAATTCTTTCTTTCATTAGTTTCAGACATCAATACATCATTACATTCAGGATCTAATGCCTTCTCAACATAACATAACTTAGGACATAATATAATATATGACCAGGTGATCATAGAAGCATGTGAAGCTCAATAAGCTCTATGACGTCATTTCAGTTTCCACACACTTTCTCTCTTCCTTTTGGAATTCCCTTCAAATTTTATGCACTTCACTCACCTAGACTGTTAGTCTCTTTCTCGAATGCCTTGCCCTTTCTTTATTGATTACTTTTGATGCTCTATTGTGATTGCTTCCTCTACTGTTGATGGTTATTTCAGCTCGAATATGAGTGTATGTTTCCCTATTTCCTTGGTCGACCTTCCACAACTGCCAGAATTTAGTGGATTCCTTATCCTTCCTTGGTTACTTTCTTCGCGACTCTCCATCAGTTAGATTTGGTCAAAACATAGTCAAAACATGTCAAATTTTTTTCCCTAAAATGAAGCACCCAACACTCTCCTACTAAGAGTGTCTACAACCCAGTTCTCCTTTCCATTGATATACTTGATTTCAAAGTCAAACTCACTGAGAGTAGCCAACCATCTAGCTTTTATTACATTCAAATTGGGTTGGTACAACAAGTACCTTTGTCCACTTTGATCACTCATTAAAATGAACTTCCTGCCAAGGAGGTAATGTCTCCACATTTTCAATGCATGAATGATACCTACCAACTCAAGATCATGAGTAACATAATTCTACTCATTTTCATTCATCTTCTGTGATTCATAGAAAACCACCTGCCCTTCCTACATCAAGAATCCACCAAGTCCTTCCTTGTAGGCATCTGTACAAACCAAAAATTCCTTATCAGGATATGAAATCATCAAAACTTGAGCATTCGTAAGTAATTACTTCAAATGTTCAACGTTATATGTACACTGATTAGTCCATTCAAACTTCTTTCATTTCCTCTGCAAAGATGTGATAGGATAGCCCTTGGAAAAGTTCCTAATGAACCTTATGTAGTAACCTGCTAGTCCCATGAATGATTTGATGTCATTCACAGTCTATAGAGTTGGCCACTCAAAGATAGCCTTAATTTTTTTCATATCCACCATTATCCCCTCCTTGGAAACAACATGTCCCAAGTAATGAATCTAAGTCTGAAATAAACTACACTTAATGAGATTTCCATGCAACTTATGATCTCTCAACAATCTTAACACTGCGTCTAGGTGCTCTGCATGCTCTTCCTCACTCTTTGAATATACCAATATATCATCAACAAATACTATCACAAACGTATCCAGGTAAGGATGCAACACATTATTCATCATACACATGAAGGAGGCTGGAGCATTGGTAAGACTAAAAGGAACCACCAAAACTCATAGTGACCATACCTTGTACGGAATGAAGTCTTATAGATGTCTTCTTCTTGGATGCATACTTCATAATATCCTAATCTCATATCAATCTTTGAAAATACTGCAACTCCCTTCAACTGATCAAACAAATCATTAATCCAAGGCAATGGATACCTATTCTTTATACCCACCTTGTTCAACCTCCAACAATCAATGCACAATTTGAAAGTACCTTCCTTCTTCTTTACAAACAAAACTGGTGCTCCCTAAGGAGATACACTTGGCCTTATGTATCCCTTATCAAGCTTCTCTTTAATTTTCAACTTCAATTCCACCAACTCAGGACTGCTCATCTTGTATGGTACCTTAGATGTTGGTGCTACTCCAGGAATCAACTTAATAGAGAAATCCACCTACCTATGAGGAGGAAACTCTGGAATCTCTTCAAGGAACACATCTTGTGTAACACCCTCCTCCCACATCTACCCAAGCAACCAGCCAACCAGGGTAAACATACGATGAGAGGCCACTGTGATAAGACTCAACCTCCTAGGTAACCTTAAGGAAATGGAGTCGACAAAACAAGACCTTGCATACCTCCCTCAGGTGCTTCAGGGCCCCCAGGAGCTAATCCACCACGCTAGGTGCCCAACCCCTAAGTTAATCTATCATTTTAATGATTTAGACCCAAATTTTCTCCCATGATAAAGCATGGGTACGATTGTAAAACTATAGTCACTCCCACAGTCCCTGCAAGGGAGAGACTACAGTCTCTATCAGGCAGTTTTGTGCCAGAGACTGCGAGATTTAAGCCACTTTTTCAGGGCTAGTCTCCAAACCAATGCCTAGAACTTGATGAGACTCCAAAGGACATTAAATGACACCAAGGAAAAGCCTCTAACACAAAACTTAATCAAGGGCTTGACCTAACCAAACCTAACCATTACAAACATTTTTTCAAACACTTAGTAAATATCCAACCTACAAGTGTAAAGAACATATATGAGCATAGCAGTCTCATACTTATCTGAGATTCACTATGAACTAGTTTTTCCTTATAACATTAGCTTCCATTTCATCCATTAGGTCATAGATACATTTATTATTCAATAACAATTAATAACATGATGAGAGCCATACATAAATTTTGTCATAAAATACATACATAACCAACATAGTAGGGATAGAAATACCAATGAAATCATAACCATATAATCCATCATAATGCTTATATATATACAAGGAGAAATAACCTTTCCTTACTGATGCAAAACCCAAACCTAGGATGGGACTTCCACGTTCCACCCGACTGTAGAATGGTTGAGCCAAATCTGTCCTCAGTCATTCACCCAGGCACCATATTCCAAGCATGAATGTGGGATCTCATAGAATACATCAATCAAAACTCATATATGTCTTCCAAAGGCCATCCACATCAACCCATCAAACATTGATCCCACCTCACAGTTGGAGATCACAAAACCATCATCAGATTGGTCTCCATCCAAGCCTTCCAGGGCTTCTAGAGTGTTTTTCCAACTAGGACTTCCATAAATAGTAACTCAACCCATAACTTATACATGGCTTACAAAACTATTAACTCAACCCACCAAGGGCTTCCAGAGAATCTATCCAACCAAGCTTCCAGGACTCGTAACTCAACCTAAGCTGTTACAGGGCTTCCAAAGCATTTTTCCAACCAGGGTTTCCAGGACTAGTAACTCAACCCAAGCTAAGGAAACATAAGAACCAACCAAAAGAAAACAATGAAAGTAAACCCACAATCACCTTAGCTCTCTGGGAAATGGAAAGGGTAGGAAATCCACTGTCAATACTGGCCATCCTCCATGCCAATGACAGATCACAACCAAGAAACCACATTCATGTGTCATGCATGCCAAAACTAGTGAATAAATCATACATGCAACTCAATACTTGCAAGAAAATTTGATGTAGTTGTTGATTCTGATGCCCTCTTGTGATTCCCTTCTCTTCCTTTTTCCTTCTTGCTCTAAGAATCCAAATATGCCACACCCTACAAGAGTATGATAGAGAGAGAGAATAATGGGAGAGTTCCAACACTGAACTAACCAATGAAAGTAAACCCACAATCACCTTGGCTCTCTAAGAAATGGAAAGGGTAGGAAATCCATTGTCAATACCGACCATCCTCCATGCCAATGACAGATCACAACCAAGAAACCACATTCATGTGCCATGCATGCCAAAACTAGTGAATAAATCATACATGCAACTCGGTACTTGCAAGAAAATTTGATGTAGCTGTTGATTTTGATGCCCTCTTGCGATTCCCTTCTCTTCCTTTTTCCTTCGTGCTCCAAGAATACAAATATGCCACACCCTCCAAGAGTATGAGAGAGAGAGATAATAATGAGAGAGCTCCAACACTGAACTAACGAAGTCTTGCCCACTGATTCTCAGAAGCCTTTTCATTCATGAGGACTCTATTTTCTTCATTTTCCATTGCTTTCCTTTAATTTCCTCCTCACATGCAACCTATGACCTTTCACCTTCCTTTTCTCCTAATTTCCATTATTTTCATCAATAAAATGCCAATTAATGCCTCATGCCTTTCCAAATCCTTAGAAATTTCCTTTTCCAATTTCCTTAGCCATAATAAACCGACTCAACACCCACTAGGATGTTTCCCCCACCATTCAACTTGGAATACATGTCCCATCACCATGGCCTTATATATTTTTACATAGAATTTTCACTAGGGTTGTTACATTTTGAAACTGTTGTAAGATAAGATACCTCCTCAGGACTTCAGCATCCTCATAATCCAACCCTTTGTCACTGGATATATGAAATACAAATAATAAACATCCTTTCCTACAGTTTCTCTTAGCTTGCGTGGTTGTAACCATTCTCACTGATGTAGGATTATTATTTCCCTAGAAGACTCTCTTTTCTCCATGATCATCCAGGCACTCAATGTCCTTCTCATAGAAATATACCTTGGTCCTATGAAGAAGAAACCAATCCATGCCCAAAAGCATGATATATGCACTCAAAGGAATAAAATTCAAGTTCGTTGATGTGGGAAATCCATTAAGCTCAAATGCACAAGACTTCACCCAATGATGACCTCTTCTCTTAGTCCCTATAGCCAAATGCACCAACCAAGATTTTTCATGCACTTCCTTATCCAAAAAACATTAATCCACTAGTTCGAGACAAATATACCTATAATTTTATCCTAAATCAATCAAAATAGAAACAAATTGATCACAAATCTTACCTTCCATCTCGATGACATATGCTTGATGGTCTATCTGTCTATTATCAATTGTTGCATAAATATGAGGAATGCTTTGATCTACATCCCCAACTATCTATGCCTCCTAAGCGTTGTAGATCTGAGGCTTGCCACACTAATATGATGGACAATCCTTCTTCTGATGGTCTGCACCACAAGTCTAACACTTCAATAGTTCTCTACCACTGCCTTTATTTTGCTGCTCCACAAGCGTAGACCCACATCCTTTCTCAGCGACATTAGACTTCTTATGTAGGGCCATATTTTCCTTCTCACCTGCATCCTAATATCTTCCTTGCTTATTGGGCCGTTTTCCTTTAGTATTGTTGTTATCCTTGTAGTCACAATTGAACTAAAACTTGTGGTTTAATTAGTCATAGTAATGCTTCAAATTTATGATGGCTTCCTCCAATGACTAAGGCTCATCAAACTCAACCCAGTCTTTGAATGATAATGGAAATACATTGATGAACATTTGGATCTTTGCTTTCTCATCCTTGATATATGGCACATATCTCAATATATTTAGAAATCTTGTTATATATTCTTCATCTGTCATGGAACCCATCTTGAGCTCATAGAATTTCTTGGCCTTTCCATGATAATACCTCACAGACAGGTACTTCTTCCTGAAGATTCTTTCAAATCATTCCCAAGTTAGCTTCTTTTTGTAATGGCTACAACACCCTCCAAAATTTTGGCATGCATCCAATTTCGAAGCCTTCCTTGGTTTTTTTCTTGATATTTGCAAACACTTGAGCTCATGTTGTGAGCTCGTGTCGGGTCTATACACCCTCTTTGCTTGACTGTTCACCAGACATCTTTTAGCATGTTGTTCACAAGGTCATGCTTGCAGTCATGTTCTGGCAATGTTCAAGGGCTATCTTTGTGTGTACAAGTTGTATTTTCTATGTAACCATATGTCGCACTCACACACAAAGTTGTATTTAATGCTACGCAAGTGTCGTCACGGTTTTTCAACGATCTATCTCAAGTGTCGCACTTGTCACATGTACCTTTCGGTTAGTCACACTGAGCATATGTTATCTTGTTGGTTCGAGGTATCTTGTCGTCAAGTCATATAAAGTGTGTTTTCGCAAGGTCATGTATACACAAGTCCACTTACTCACACACTTAGTCATTTTTCCAAAGACTCGCCAACAGGATGACCCTCCATCAGTCGACCCTCCACTGAGTTGCACTACGCAGTGTGTAGAGATTGCACTGTGCAATCCTGGAGTTGACCTGGTTGACTCTCACCCAGAAGAGCGGAAAAGATACTGAAGAATCAATCTCAATCTATGTTTCCTATAAGCTAATCCATCAAGCCTCCCGCTGGTCAACTAGAGAGTTTGATCGGGAAGTGACCCCGAGCTTAACTCCTCCAAAACATTGCACAGTAGCTGTCAGCATGCCCGCCTCTGCTAACTGAAGAAATTGCTTAAACATGAGGGACAGGCACCCACTCCCTGTCATTGCACTGTCTTTGAAAATTGTTTAGTTTTGTCAACCAGTCCCCCTGTCAGCTAACCCACTGCTCCTCCTAAACATTGTGCAGTTTTCTTGGACTGTCCACCAGCTTCTCGTCACCCCGCTCTGCCTGGAATATGCGCAGACATGTCCTACATGCATGCCTTTTAGTTCTACGCAATTTTGGCCAGCAAGCTCCCACGGCCCACTCCCATCCTCCCCTGCAAATTTGCACAGTTTTCACTGCCAATGTCTTATGTTTCCCACACTGCCTTCCCTAGAAAAATTGTGCAGTTCTACCTCCCAGTTGAGCCAGATCCCGTAGAATGTCACCGTCATTCAAGACTGCTCATCCCAGCCTCCTAGTGACCTATACACAACTTTTTTTTACAGTGCCCTAGAGCTCACATCCCAGCCTGAAATGTGCTCTACATAGTTTCAGAGCCTTTTCCTCTCTCCCAGTCACCTACACTGGAAAACAAAAGATGATGCATCATGGTAGACTAGGGGATTTCTAGATTTAATGTCGTCTTTTCATGAATGACTGCAGATATAGGTACATAGATGAGACATGGAATGATGATGAACATGATGAACAAGGAGCTCATGCTAGGAAACTTGTTCGTGAACGAATGAACACATGAAGCATGCCAGGTACTAATGAAAGGGATACATGCACGTGCAACATCAAGAGAACACTAATCCCATTAAAAACTCTACACACCTTGCCATGCAGAGGTGAAGCTATGTTACATAAAGAGCAAATTCATCATTTAACAACACTGCAGATCGACATGGACACCACCATCAGCATGAAAAAACCATCATTGTCATGTCGAGTCATGTCATGAGTCATCTTAGTCACATCACTACTATGGGCCATACTGTTGTAATCAATGTAATGTAACGTGGAATTCTAAGAGACCCACATACAAAGTTGAAGAGTCATGTAAGTCAAATAGTCATGAGAGAAGTCGAACAATCATAAGGGTCTAGTTCACCCTTGGCTATATATACCCCTCATTTGTACATGCAAAGGACTTTTCACCTCTACTCTTCCCACATAGCCTTGAGAGTCTGTAGTATTTCTTTGAGGAGCAAGCAGTGGCTCTGTTATCACTTAGAACTAAAAGTTTGATACATATAATTACATGCCCTAGTTTGATGACAAAGGTCTATGTTAAAGTTGGTTTCATTTTTATTTGTCTCGCTTAGGATTGGGAGTTTTAAAGGTTTTTTAACTTAGATCATACTCCACTTCTATTGGTTCTCCTCCACTCATCATTATTCCATAGTCATGTCTTGTCTATGCCAAGTCACCGTGTCTTTTAGTGATTTCGCAGCGCAATCATGGTCTAGCATTTTCGCAGCACGTCATGATTAGGCAGTTTCGCAGTGTATCATTAAAAAATATAACTAACAGTGCTGCGAAATCATGGATTCGTGCATTTCGCAGCGAATCTTTCCCGAAATGTCAAGTCCTAGGTGAGTCAGCATTTGTGTCTACTCATGTCAGTCTGCGTACCTCTTGTATCATGTCTGAACGTTCATTTGCCACTACTTCACAAATAGAATGTTGATATGCACAAGAATATCATTCCCAAGAGATTTTACCGTGCATAGTCCTTAATTATGGTCGTGAGTGTTGCATGAGTGACCAGTCATGTTTCAATTTGAATTTCAAGCGAGGTTGTTTTCAAGCGAGCCTGATTACAAACAAGGCTGAATAAAGAAAAGAGGAGCTGAACCATCATCCCGATCGGAGCTGTTAGAATTTGGCTGTGAAGATCTCAAAGGAAAATATGGAGAGAAAAGAGCACAGATCCGGTAAATGTCATAGGAATGAACCTGAAGGCCTGGACATAACGTTGAGAGATGAAGGCGTGAAGAAAGCGTTCAAAGATGCCGGGTGCTGGAAATTTTGTAAAAAGCCACAAGGAGGGCATGCACAGGTAACTAAGGAATTTGCGCTAAATTTCATTGGTTTGAATTCAAAGGTAGCCATGTTAGAAATTTAGGTTTCTCCAGAAGCAATAGCTGCTGTAATAGAGATCCCAAGAGGACGGGAAGAATGGTTTAAAAACTTTAAATTTGATATGAATCCGTGTAAGGAGTTTTTGAAAGAGGCATATGTAAATGAAGATTTAACAAAAGCAGTGCCCAGACATTATGTCAAGGAACATTATGCTCTTCTTCTCACCTGCATACAGAAGTATTTGACCTGTGAAGGAAGGTACAATAAGGTTTATTCTTACCATTTTAAACTGCTCTTGCACTTCACCGGGAAAGTCTCCATAGACATTCCTTTTTATTTATTTCGCAGTTTGAGTAAGATGTGTGATAAGGTGCAGCTGAGGAAAGAGGACTGCAAAACCTCTTTATTTCATCATGGTTTGATTAAGTTGCTAGTTTTAGATGGCCTCCAAAAGATAGGCAGAGACTGGAACTCTTTTATTTTCATGGCTGGATTCCAAAGCAAGACTGGCCTTGCTCCACAACCAGCCAGAGAGTTCACCATAGCTGAGCTTCAAAGGGAAGCAATAGCTAAAAAGCAAACCAAGCCACAGCTACCAAAACCAGTGAAGCCACTAATCATTCAAGAACAGCCTCAGCAATCGACAAAGGAAAAGACTCAGGGTAAGAAGACTGTACCTGAAGCAAGTAAATATGAAGCAGTCTCAAGGGTAAGGACAAGAAGCCAAATAAATAAAGAAAAAGGTAGAGCTATAGCTGTTGAAGAGAGCCTGTGTCTAAGGCAAGCCTGAATGATTTATTACAGGCTATTGAATTAGAGCAGTCTAAGCCAATTCAAATTGATTTGACACAGTCACCACAAGAAAGTGTTAAGAAAACCAAGGCCTCAAAAAGGCTTAAATTTGATGAGCCAGCCCAGGAATTTATTTTTAAACCTAGAAGACCTATGACAAGAAAATTCCAGCAAGCACAGGAAGCACTGCCCAGAACAGAGGAAGCAGGAGAGGGAACACGACCTCGGCAAAAGAGCAACACAAATAAAACAGCCATCACATCTCAAGGAGATTATGTGGCAGCCATGAAGAGCCAAATAGAAGCAGTTGAAGATGAGATTAATCAACTGCAAAAAGCTGCTAGAGACCTGAAGGCACAGCTAGGCAAGTTGCCTGATAAATGAATTTTCTTTTCCAAGCAAGGTTATTTTCCAAATTTTTGTCAATTTTACTTAGGCTTATCATTTTGAAGACATGTAAATCCATGTTACACATATGAAAAATCAAAGGGAGTTTTTGGCAATCAGAATTTTGGGTGATGACATTCTCGGGTCAAAATCAAGTTGTTTTAAATAAAACAGCAGTTTCGTAGCGCGCTACGAAACTGCTGTAGATGATGATTTTTAACGCAGAGAAACAGTTTGATATTATGAGCGGGAGTTTTTGAAAAAGAGACACCTGTCCATCACTACAGCCTACAGCATAGCTAAAACGTGGCAACGTTCCATACCTTGGGTTATTAAAGGCTCAGAAAAGTGTTGTTACATATTCGAGCAAATTGTGGAAAACAGAAGCCGAGAAGCAGGGGACATCTCCTAATACCACGGGGCAGATAAGGATTTAGCGTTCAAGGTCAATATGGAGTATCAAATGTCCAACTTATCCAATTTGAAAGAAGACCAGGTGTCAAAGAACGAGGAGTAGCCACTATGGCATGGAAACGAAGTTAGAGTCCTAGTTAATTTAGAACTTTTTAAAAATTCCAGTCAGCACTTTATTGTATTTACTAGTCAGTTAAATAGTTGATAGGTGTCATTAGAGATAAGGATCGAGTTATTAAATTCCCCTCATGCTGGAGGAGGAAGCTCGAATCAGTTAGAATAAGGATTCTATATATAGCTGAGACAACAATGTAATGAAGGTTGGAAATTTGATAACAGAAGTACTGTTTTAGCTTATGTAAAGACCATTTTCAGTAATATAAATCATATGCTTTTCTTCTCAGGATTCATGAAGGATTTGTCATGTTCAGAATGTGTTTTTTATCCTTTCTTAAATGTCTTTTACAGTTGCATATATGTATAAGCACTCAGAATTCACTGATTGTGCTCTGACTTCCTGTATGCATGTATGAACTGTAGTTTTATATTAGTGGTGTTCTGAATATCTAAATGCTAAGTGCCCTGACTTCTATGTAAAGGCAGTGTCATAGTTTACTGAATTATGATTGACTCCATAAGCCCAATGGAAACTTATGTAATGTTTATCCAGCCTTTATATTTCTCTATGTTGTTACACCACAAGAGTTAGCCATCTTATCATAAATCAAAATCAATAACCCTTTTGAGAGAGCCCTCTCAGGCTAAGGAGGCTAAGCCTTAGTCAAAAGCTTGGTTTGAAATAGTTACTTAGAGTCAACCTGACCAGCAGCCTATCAGAACTTGATTTTGAGATAACAGGCTCCAACACCCTGCTATCAGTGTTAGTGATGTAATGGTGTACGGATGTGTCTTGGAACTTTCGCTTAATTCAGAAGCATGTTAATAGGCTAGCACGTTTTCACACATGTATTATATTTGTTTGTAAGACTATTCTTTGGATGCATGCAACACATGTTGCTTTAACTTGTATTAATACATTTGAGCTATTTTGGTTGTTTTAGTGCATATGATGTTGGAAATGTGTTGTATCAATTGTTAACAATGTCTCGCCCTTGTGGACTATTCCATTGGACACTCGACAGACTCATTCTCATAAACTTGTTATAACGACCGTCACACTCGTGTGGACTATTCCATTGGGTGTTGTACGTAATATCTATCCACTTTGTGTTTGTGAGTGCCACATCCATTTGGACTAATCCGTTGGAAGCTACGCATGTTCTACTATGTTGTATGTCTCTAACAAATTTGGGGCTATTCCCTTTCTACTTGAGACTCACTTTCACCCTCTCCCTCTGTAGTGAAATAACTTTGACACAAGTGACACTAAGCACTCACCAAGCACACGAACCTCGTTGTTCGAATACTAAGCATACCACTCTCATGTGCTAACAAGCAAGAGCTAAGGAATATCTTTAAGATAATGGCAAACATGCCATCGTATTGGTTGGGACTC
Source organism: Pinus taeda (assembly GCA_000404065.3). Lineage (NCBI taxonomy): Eukaryota > Viridiplantae > Streptophyta > Pinopsida > Pinales > Pinaceae > Pinus > Pinus taeda. The sequence continues at coordinate 153,652 of APFE030691512.1, read as the reverse complement.
CTACACCAATCGGTGTGAGGTCTATTTTGGACTTCATACAAGGGAGGTCCCTTGAATGTTGGTAGGTCCAACACCGTCAACATTTCTGGTGCTAGAAGGAGGGCCAAATGACAAGTTAAGCCCGTTACATCTAGTTTAAATCTCTTACCAAATGGATCATACACAATTCATGCTCTCGAGGTGTTTCTCTCATTTCTCCCTTAATAAACTATCAATCCCCAGTGAGCTTCTCGATCTCTTGTCCTTGTTAAATTTTGACGGTGAGGAAAAAATATTTGTAACCAAGCACATTTATGATTTTATTCATTTTTGTGAATGTCATGAAATAAATAGTGAAGAGCTTGTTTACATACTTTTCTTACTCATTCTTGAAGGTCATTCTAATCAGTGGTGTCATAGCCTACCACCTGCTTCTGTCCATTCCCTTCTCACTCTCCTCAGGGAGCTCTATCAAGCCTTAAATAAGTGTAACCACTAAGATGTCTATGAAATAATATCTTGTTTAAGAATGAAGCTTGGTGAATTAGTTGAGGACCTTACTACCCACTTCATTCACCTCTGTCATGAAATTCTTGAATGGTTTTTTGACCTTTACTTCATGAGCCATGAGTTGAAATGCTTGGTTCATGTTTCCCGACATGGTGAACCTCCTGATTTCCCTTCTGCCTCAACTCTTGATGACCATGAGGCCCCTCAATTTATAGAGGAGGATCCCAAAATCCCATTTTTTCCTTGTCCTCCTCCCTTTGCGGTCTTAAAGTAGGTGCCCCCTCATAATGGTCACAAAGCTAAGAAATCTATGTAGCGGGTACCCCCTCGCAGTGGTTGCAAAGGTGAGAAATCTGCGCAACATTTTCCCAACTCATCTTCTCAGCTGTCTCCCGCTCCAATGGAGGAAATTATAGAATGGCTCAAAAATCCTATGGAAAAGACTCATTCCTCCATTCTGTAACAAGTCATCACTGTTCATAACCTAAGTGTCAAGTCTAATCTGCATCTCTACCATCCTCCACAATCTACAAGCCATGACTCCTTGTTCCATGACTCGCTTGATCAATCCTCTTCACAAGCTAGATGTGTGCATTCTCTTGATTCTCAATCTTATGGCTAAAATTGTGGTCATGTACAAGGCAGTCTCATTACACAGGTAAAGGGGCAGGAAGGTGAAGACACAATCAATTCCTATTCTATGTTTCAAAATGGTTCACATCAAGACAATGAACTTCCATTCTTGATCGATTCTCAATCCACTAATCTTGGTGAAACATCATGCACAATTAATTCTTTCGATCAACCTCTAGTCTTGGGCTATCAACAGTCCCATGCTTCTGTATGTGGTGATGAATGCCCAAACACATCATGTGATCTATTATTCTCTCATGTACACTCTAACTCGAATCTGCTATGTGCCACATCCATATAAAAACTTCCTCTTCACCCCACTTTCCATGTGTCCTACCATCCATAGCGCATTGACATCCATTAGATATACTCCACGTTCTCTTTTTTCTTCATCTAACGAGTTATATCCTCAATCGACACAAGACAGTGAGGTTGTCCATGATGAAAATAGTCTCAATGCACAAGAATCTTCCCACTCATCATCATCTTGTATTTTGCATGAAGACAACTCATCAAGGCAGCTTGCTAAAGCTGAAAAGTTTGATAAAGCCCGTGACAAAGATGGTTCCTATCCTAAAAGTAGTTTTGAAATCAGAAACAACAACCATCCTCAAGCCATGCTTGATCTGGTTCACATCTCAAAATGCCATTTTTCAATTCTAGAAAGTTTTGGGATGTGCAAGGGAGTTGAGGCACTTCAATGTTTGTTGATGGTTATGTCAGGACCTCACGAATCTGGTTTGCCCCTCGAACCAAATCAAATATGTTTTCTCATGAAAAATCTGTCTATCTGCATGGTTGCACTCGATGTGGATCCCCGTGTAAAAAATGTTTACTATTTCGGGTGTGATATTTCAAAATTTAAAATTTTCACTAATGACCGAATCCATGAGTTTGTTACAGAATGTCTGTCTTCATGCACTTCTCTTACATCCAATTCGGGTTGGGAGTGTTCGTCTCTCATGAAATCATGGAACTATGAAGTTGATCATCTCAAATACTATCTTTGTCTGGAATCATACTTATCATATGTTCTCTCTCGTGATTAGCTCCTTGGTCTTCTTGTGAATCTTTCATGTCAAATATGTCAGCTTATCACACCAGCAATCGATTTGTGTGATGATGAGCGCACAAGCTATCACACGAATCAAGTTCCTCTCATTTCACCAAACCCCAACTAGCTTCACACATTCATAGTGTTGGCATCCTTTCCACATTTCTGTGATGACCATGACGCCTTTACAATTTTTCACTAGTTGTAGGTGGGTGCTCTATCATATCTAGCACACAATGAACTTGGTTCCATCATTCAAAGCGTTTGCAGTATTGTTCAAAAATTTTATTTGTTCATGTTAAATCAGGAATCTAGCATCTCGACCAATTAGTCTGATCTTTCTTCTATCTTGGGTGATTGTCATGCAGTTTGTCATTTTCCCAATAGTACATCTAATGATAGTCACTTCACGCACTATGATCTTCACTGTGTGACATCTTTCTCCTCAAACTTTTGTCAAGCAAGTGAGGCACTTCAGCTTGTGCTGATGGCTATGGCAAGTCCTCACTGTCTTGACATGACCAACGAGAATGATCAAATCTATCAATCTGTACCATATTCCCATCATGATCCCCTCTCTCGAATCAGGAATCCATCTTCTCAAAGATCACAAGTCTTTCAAAACAACCATCACAAATTTTATGATCCAATCGTTGAATGGCTAGAACAATCTTACTTGGTGATTTGTGTTGCAGGTAACAACCTTCATTCCTTCCTCACACTCACTAAGAAACTCGTTGTAGATGAACACACACTCGCAAGAGGCTTCCAAGGTTTGTTGAAAAACGGTAGTCATCAAAGAGGTGAGCATGTGTGTTGGGTGATTATGACACATCTTTCTTCCCACGGGCTAGACCTTCTCTCTCGTGTGTAAGATTGTCAATTTTTGGTATTTTCTATTGCATGCTATTTTTTATCTGTTATCATCACTTGTATCTTTTTGGTTACAGGTCGGGTATGCCTACGGTGGCTTCACTGGAAATTTCATTTCACGTAACCCTGACTATTTAGCATAGGAGTATGAGTAGTGTTTTCTTTCTTGCTTTTCTTTTCTTTCCGGTTCGCATGTTTGTTTTCCTGCTGACTTGGTTTGGTTTGTCTTCTTACTCGCTTTGTTTCCTTGTTATATTTTTTCTTTACTTTACTATTTTTTCTTTGCTTTGTTTTGTTTGCATAATATCATGCTATTTTTGGTTTTTCCAATAAGTGCTTCCCTTTACTGAGTTCTGGCTTTTGAATGAGTATGTGGCGAGATCCAAAGAGTCTTGTGACACTACAACACTTGGCCAGTCCTATTTCTATCTTCTCTATGCTTGGTTATAACCTTTGTCTAATGAAGTCCTGATGGAAAATATGATATGTTTGTAAGGGGAGCTCTAGTTCAACCATGAACCTGTGTCCACAATGGGAAACCCCATGCCTGTACTTAGTCTTATTCTCTATGTGTTCAAGTTCATCCAACTAGTAGAAACTGAGAAAGGGGAAAATCTAAATGAGAAAACTTAAATTAGAGATCTTACATGCTTCTCTCAAGGAACAACCTCTTCTTCTCTCAATAAGTTGGGATCCCTCTTCCACCAAAAAATTAAATAAGTTCATATGCACAATCCTCTTTTAAAAATACAAAGGTGAAAGAAGAGAAAGGCTTCCTACGAAGAGAGGTGAAGCATGAAACTCCACCAGGGTACTGACCAAGCTCACTGGTAGTGGAGAAATGTGTGTGTTCCTACATGACTTCACCAGGGTACTTTCAAATCCTGTTGGTAGGGAGAAACACCAGAGATGAAAACTTATACTTTGAAAATTTTAAACTCATGAGCCAAACTACCCTTCCTGATTTCAAAGCACTGCGATCAAGCTGAAACTTGTTGTTTTGTTTGAATAAGTTGGAGAAATGTGAATCATGTATGTCCATGGGGTAAGTGGGGAAGCAGAAGTAACCCGCACAGTGATTCAATACTCCCTGATAGACTAAGGCCATGTGCTGTCAATGGACCAAAACAGAGAAGCTAGTATTCAACTAGTGTGTCACCAAGTGTTGTAGTGGTAGCAACACCCTCCAAAATTTTGGCCTGCATCCAATTTCACAGCCTTCCTTGGTTTTTCCTTGATGTTTGCAAACACTCAAGCTCATCATGTGAGCTTGTGTCAAGTCTTTACACCCTCTTTTCTTGACTATTCACTGGACATCTTTTAGCATGTTGGTCACAATGTCATGCTTGCAGTCATGTTTTGGCTATGTTCAAGGTTTGTCTTTGTGTGTACAAGTTGTATTTGCTATCTAAGCATCTATCACACTCACGCATGAAGTTGTATGAAATGTCGCGTAAGTGTCGTCATGGTCATTCAACAATCTATCTCAAGTGTCACACTTGTCACTCGCACCTTTCGCTTAGTCACACTGAGCATATGTTGTCTTGTTGGTTCGAGGTGTATTGTTGTCAATTCGTGTTGAGTGTGTGTTTGAAAGGTCATGTATACACAAGTCTATTTACTCACACACTTAGTCATTTTGTCGAAGACCTTTCAAATGGACCAACCTCCATCATTCGACCCTCCGCTTAGCTGCACTACGCGGTCTCGGCCCTTAGTGACCAAGTATTGCTGCCTAGAATTGCACAGAGCTTGAGGCTTCCTCACAAGCAGTCTACATTGCACAATCTTGGAGTTGACCTAGCTGGCTATCACCCAGAACAATGCAGAAGTTTCCCAATAATCCTTCTCAATTTTCATTTCCCACAAGACAATCCATCAACCCTCCCGCTGGTCAACCAGAGAGTTTAACCAGGCAGTGACCCCTGGGCTTCACTCCTCCAAAAAATTGCATAGTAGTTGTTAGAATGATTTCCTCATCTAACTAAAGAAATTTCACAAACATGAGGGATAGGCACCCACTACCTTTCACAACACTGTCAATAAAAATTGTGCAGTTTTGTCAATCAGTCCCCTTGTCATCCGACCTGCTGCTCCTCCTGAAAATTGTGCATTTTCCTTGGACTGTCCACCAGCTATCCAACACCCTTCTCAGCCTAGAAACTACGCATACATGTCCTGCATGCCTACCTCCCAGTTCTCCACATTTTTTTCCATCAATATCCCACCGCCCACTCCCAGCCTCCCTTAAGAATCTGTGCAATTTTCAGTGCCAGTGTCTTTTGTTCCCCGCAATGCCTTCCCTAGAAAATTTTCATAGTTCTGCCTCCTAACTAATCCAAATCCTGCAGAATGTCACTACTATTCTAGACTACTCATCCCAGCCTCCCAGTGACCACTGCACAATTTTTCTTGACAATGCCCCGGAGCCCACGTCTTGGCCTGAAATGTGCTCTATGCAATTTCAGAGCCTTGTCCTCTCTCCAAGTCACCTACACCAGAAAACGAAAGATGATGCATCATGGTAGACTAGAGGATTTCTATATTTGATGTCGTATCATCATGAGTGACTGTAGATACAAGTACATGGATGAGACATGGCACGATGGCGAATGAGATAAACAAGGAGCACACGCTATGAGACTTGTTTGCGAACGAATGAACACATGAATCATGACAAGTACCAGTGAAGGAGATACATGCACATGCAACATCAAGCAAACACCAAGACCATCAAAGACTCCACACACCTTGCCATGTGAAGGTGAAGCTATGTTACACCAAGATCACACTCATCATTCAGTAGCACTATAGCTTGACATGGACACCACCATCATCATGAACATACCAACATTGTCATGTCGAGTCATGTCATCAGTTGTCTCAGCCACATCACTAATGTGTTCCATACTGTTGTAATCAATGTAATGTAACATGGAAGTCCAAAAGACCCGCATACAAAGTTGAAGAGTCATGTAAGTCAATCAGTCATGAGGGAAGTCAAAAAGTCACAAGGGTCCAGTTCACCCTTGGATATATATACCCCTCATTTGTACATGCAAAGGACTTTTCACCTTGGCTCCTCCCACATAGCCTTGAGAGTTAGTAGTCTTTCTTTGAGGAGTGAGCAGTGGCTCCAACGCCCCACTATTGGGATTAGTGATGTAATGGTGTACGGATGTGTCTTGGAACTTTTCCTTGATTCACATAACAGGCCAGCACGTTTTCACACATGTATTGTTTTCATTTGTAAGACTATTCTTTGGATGCTTGTAATGCATGTTGCTTTAACCTGTATTAAGATAGTTGAACAATTTCGATTGTCTTGGTGTATATGTTGTTAGAAATGTGTTGTATCAGTTGTTAATGTTGTCTCACCCGTGTGGACTATTCTGTCGGACACTCGATAGACTCATTCTTGTAAACTTGTTATAACGACCATCATACTCATGTGGACTATTCGGTTGGGTGTTGTATGTACTATATGTCCACTATGTGTTTGTGACTATCGCATCTGTGTGGAATACTCCGTTGGATTTTGTGCATGTCCTAATGTGTTGTGTGTCTCTAACAGAGTTCATACTATTCCCTTTTGACTTGAGACTCACTTTCACCCTCTCCCTCTACAGTGAAACAACTTTGACACAAGCAACACTAAGCACTAACTAGGAACACAAACCTCATTGTTTGAAGACTAAGTATACCAATCTCATGTGATAACAAGCAAGAGCTAATGGATATCTTTAAGATAATGGAAACCGAGCCATCATACTGAATGAGACTCCTACACCAAACGATGTGAGGTATAGTTAGGACTTCATACCAAGGAGATCCTGTGAATGTTGGCGGGTCCAGCGCTGCAACACTTCTCTTCCTTGATTCCCATAACATGCTTGACATATTCCCCCATATATCTACTTTTCCTTTGAGACTGAAAGTAGCCATCTTGACCTTCATATTCTCTTAGTAATCATGAATCCTGTAAATTTTTCCCATTCCAAGAAACTCGTCTTCAATGTCTTCTTATTTGGTCATATCACCATCAAAAGTGGGAGGCTTGGATTTCTTGAATTCCTCTAGAAAATACTCCATCTCGCTCCTCCTATAATGATGCTGACAGTGATGGTGATGATGTCTCCTAGAAGTAGAGCTAGAATTAAATCCATGGGTACTATCCCTCCTCTCTGGGGTGTCCAAGAGTTTCCCACTCTTTATAGTATCATCACAGTCCATCTTGTGCCTTTTCTAAGACCCGCTTCCATCGGCCCCATTAGTCCTTTGTTCTTGTCATTCTCCATGACTAGTCCACAACTTTCCATGCTTCTATAAATCTGAAAGGATTTGAAGAATAACTACATTAACCTCAACTTTCTTTTCTTGAGCTTTTGTAAGTCTTTCCTATGCTTTAATCAACTGCTCATTATCATCTTTATAACTTATGATATCTTCCCTCAGACTTCTTAATGTATCCACCAGATGAGGAGAGTCTCACTCTCCATGTTATGCAACTGATTTCTCCCATACCACTCATTTCTCTTCTAACCTTTGTGGGGAGTCATATGAACTATACTCAACTGTTATGGTCTTCATCTCTAGCCTTCTATTTTCCTGCAACATACCACTCTTATATAAAATAAAAAGTATTACCTCAATTTAATTCTGGTGAGGCTATTGCATCTTCACAGGTCAATCTATATTAGCATGATACATAATAATATCAAGAGCATATCATTTCATGCACCAATCAAAATAATAACACAAAAATGTAACAACATCATGTAAATGGATATAACAACAACAATAATAAAATAACTAACACCATGCATGTCAGCCATATAGATGTTGGAAATAATACTGAGAGGGGGGTGAATCATTATTATCAAATCGATAACTTTTTCATTTCATACTCAGATTTATATACACTACTTCAATGAAGGTAGCTCACGTGTACACGCAACTGACTTTAAAGCAACCAACGTATATCCAAGAAACTTATGATTTAGTTAATTCATCATATGTTTATCTTTAATTAGTGCACCAGTACTTCATTAACCATATAAACAATAACCTTGTGTAGTAATAATAGAATAAACCATCACACATAAGTAACACACATGAACACCAAGATTTAAGGTGGAAACCCAATGTGGGACAAAAACCACCTACTACTGTCTACTTTTAATATAAGAAAAACATGTTTACAATATTGTATTGGTGCATACTCATACCAGTACACAGGCACCCAGCTGTAGAAGGCTACAACCTTCTCTCATTCTCCATATTCTACTAGAAGGGAGCTACAACCCCCTAGCTCTTGTACTAGCCAATCCATTTACTACCTATAGAAGGCTCCAACCTTCACTCATTTTCTAGTTGCTACTAGAAGGGAGCTCCAACCCCCTAGCTTTTGTACTAGCCTATATGTTTACCAGTACATAGGCACAGGCCTACAGAAGCCTACGACCTTCTCTCTTCCTCCAAGGACCACGTTTCATAAATTTTCAGACTGGATACTCCTAGAATACAACACCACAATCTGAAGGCCATGTTTCATCCAACTTTCATACTAGACACATCAGCAACATTGAAGCTCATAATCAATCAGCACTACAATACAACCAATCACTAAAAACCCATCATCACTGAAGAAAATCACAATCAATCAATCTAAACATTCAGAACATTGTCACCAGAACACAGAGTAGAACCCAAAACTCTACAACAACAACTAGAATCAACTGCAACTTCAAACATCATATTTCATAATGTATACGCTACTTTGATGTTCAAAACCAATGTGTATACAGGCTTTTAGCAAAGCAAACTAGCGTATAGATCTGCAAATACTAACTTAAAACTTCACAACTATTCCAGACTTCTATCATACCCAGATCATAACATTTATAGAATAAAACATGTGTCAGTATTTTAGATCTAGCCCAATCAACATCAGATCATGCAATGATAAGTCATTTTAGTTCTTATGATCTTGATCTAACATTTTATCCAAGGTGCACAAAATATTTCAGATCATCTCATAATCATCGCCCCTGGAACATAACATATACTTCAGATAGAAGTATTCCTCAGAAACCCATTCACTTGCATACCATGGCCTAATGATCTTCTCCTCCTTATATAGTTTTAGGCCTTTCTCAATACCTCGGACCAAAACCACCTAGGACCAATATCTCAGACCAAATACCTCGGACCAAATACCTTAGATCAAATACATCAGACCAATACCTTGGACCAAATACCTCGGACCAATACCTTGGACCAAAACCTTGATTTTCCATCCCATACACGCTTTTCCTTCTGTGAAATTTCATGCATATGTATATGCTCCTTTTGCTCTGTTAGCATGCGTGTATACGCTACTTGGACAAAATGAACTAGCATATACTTCTTAAACTATTTCTGGAGTCTGACCTGTAATCCTTTGTTGTTAACCTGTTGCACTGTGAACTGTTATCTATGTGAGTTTCCATCAAGGAAAACACATGTATCATAATGCCAACAATCTCCCCCTTTCGACTTGATGGCAACCACAACACCAAGATACTATCTCCCCCTTTGATATCAAGGACAAAAGGCAAACCAAGATATTCTCCCCTTTTGATGTACATTATGTTGTCCATGCTCCCCCTGAGTACATGCAGAGTCTGTAAAGATATTTTTCAAGAAAATAACATGAATCTACAATTCAACTAAGTGAGTATGACTTCCTTAATACCAATGACTCATACGTACATCAATCACCCAACCAAGTGGAGATATACCAAATGTTTATACATGACTAAAATAGCAATTATTACATCATCCTTCCCATGCATAGTGGGGTTACAAATCAGGTCTTTTCATGACCCTTACATCAAATGATATACATGACATTTATAATAAGGACCAACAATCTAAACAAGACCATGATAGTTATCAACAACTATCATACACCATATGATCTGCACCATCAGCATCTGTCAACAACGTCAAGATCAATAGCATGTATATGTCCATCATCAAAAGAGTCACCTGAAACAAACAACTATGTGGATCAAGCAATATAATTATCGTCATGTACCAAGGTCTTCTAATATAATGCCAACAATGCATTTTAAGAAACATATGCTCCCCCTGAACCTGTGCCAATTGTTTACTATCATATCTGATCATTGCATTTTTTAGTAAGAATCATCAAGGCATCATCATCAACTAGTTATTCATCAACTTATTAACAACTTATGAGGGCCAAAAACACTTTCACATATCATCAGAAAATTGTAACCATCATTAATCAGAACAAAATAGATAATTGATAATTGACTGAACCACATCAAACCCCTTTTCCTGAGCCTATCCCACTACTTTTTCTTCAAAACACCATATACGCAACTGTGCAGCTTCTAACTCGCGTATATACGCGATTTCTCTTCAAAATAACTACGTATGAGAATTGGAATACTGAAGTTTTACATGTTCAGCTCCCCCTGGGTCTGTTATGTCTATAAACTGAGCTATACCACATAATTCTGACAACAATTCCTTCTTCTTCAATACCTTGGATTGTGATGATGTTTTCTCCTTTTAGTATGGTGGCTGAAATTTGATCCTGCAATCCTTTTATTTATGTCCAAACTTGTTACACACATAGCATCTTACATGTTTCATAGTCCTTCTATCGCAATCAATAGCTTTGTGACCAAACATATTGTAAGAAAAATAGTATCCCTTAAAGTACCTGGAAATTGATGATCTTTCTGTGTGACGGTCTTGAACCATTATACTTCTACATCTGGCTGCAACATGTCAAAAATTATGACATTTAAAACATTCAACATTATTTGTCAGAGAAAAGAAACAATTATCCCTTCCATAATTAGGTGGAAATGTTTTTCTTTGAAGTCTTTCTTTCCTTTATTATTGATGGGGTTGACCTTTTATCTCCTTGTTGAGAATTTCAGATTTTTCATTGGAGTTCCTTACCTCATCTTGTGAGCTAGATTCACCTTCATGAAAACCAAGACCAGTCTTTATAATAGGCGAATGCTGAACTTTGATGATTTCATCTAACATTTCCAATCCTTTAGAAAATCAAAGATTCAGAGTCTTTGTATTTTTAAGTTCTTTTCTTAGACTTACTACTCCACATTCTAACACTTCATTGTGTTTGTCCTTTTCAGTGAGTTGATGTGTCAATGTGTTTATGACTGTATCCTTTTCTACCAGACAGATTTTGAGTTGACTGATTTCTTTAAGGAAACCTTCCTTTTCTAAGGAATCATTTTCATATGCCATGAGTAGTTTAATTTCTTGATCATCTTCTTCACTATTGGACAAGCCATCACTATCATCGTCAGTATAATAACTTATATTACCTTATGTAGACATCTTTCTTTTGACATGAGGGAATTTAGCAGCATAATGACCAACTCTACCACAAGCAAAGCATTTGAATGACAACTTACCTCTGAATCTTAAGGAACCCCATTGAAGATTCTTGACAAAATTTACCTCATCTTCTTCTTCTGAAACGTGTCTTGATTCATTGTGCTCTTCCTTTTCTTTTCCCTTTGTTGATGCTTTAAAAGAAGCTTCTCTCATATCTAATGGACCTCCTTTTCTCATTTCAAAGGCAGTTAGGATTCCATGGAGTTAAGTCACAGTAATAGATTGAATATCCTATTTTTATTCTATGGCAAACACTTTAGACTCAAATTTAGAAGACAAATATCTCAATTTTTTTTTAGATAAATTAGCTTCCTTTATCTCTTCACCCAGATTTCTCATATGATTTACAATCCCATCTACTCGCAAGAAATAACTATAAATTCTTTCATCACTATGCATCTTGATAGTTTCATCCTAGATTCTGAGAGTTTATAGTTTAGCATGTTTTACCTGGGAGTCACCTTCATAGCTTTGAATGATTCTATCCCATATTTCTTTAGTTGTGTTGAGCTGCATGACTTTGACGAATTCTTATTTTGATAGACTTCCCAATAAGGCGTTGACAGCTTTGGCATTGATTTCATATGTTTCCTTTCTGCTAGATCCGTGGGGACTGCTGCTGGATATTGATATCCTTTCTCCACAATTGCCCAAACATCAGTTCCAAGTGACTAAAGATGCTCTCTATTTTTTGTTTTCCAATATACCAAGTTGTTCCCATTGAATATTGGTGGTCTGATAGATCCCATGCCTTCGTGATTGTTCATTTTTAAAGATCTCCCTTCAAGCAATGAAGCTTCTTCTGAAGGACCTGCTTTGATAACAATTGTTGGAAATAATACTGAGAGGGGCAGTGAATCATTATTATCAAATCAATAAATTTTTCATTTCATACTCAGATTTCTATACATTACTTCAATGAAGGTAACTTGCGTGTACACGTAACTGTCTTTAAAGCAACCAGTGTATATCCATCAAACTTACGATTCAGTTAATTCATCATATGCTGATCTTTAATCAGTGCATCAATACTTCATTAACCATATAAACAGTAACCTTGTGCAGTAAAAACAAAATAAACTATCACACATAAGCAACACACATGAACACTAAGATTTAAGGTGGAAACCCAATGCGGGACAAAAACCACTTCTTGTTGTCTTCTTTTAATATAATAAAACTTGTTTACAATATTGTACTGGTGATACTCACACCAGTACGTAGGCACCCACCTGCATAAGGCTACAACCTTCTCTCATTCTCCAACTTCTACTAGAAGGGAGCTACAACCCCCTAGCTCTTAGACTAGCCGATTTGTTTACTAGTACGTAGGCACCAGCCTACAGAAGGCTCCAACCTTCACATGTTTTCCAGTTGTTCCTGGAATGGATTTCCAACCCTCTAGATCTTGTACTGGCCAATATGTTTACCAGTATGTAGGTGACAGCCTAAAGAAGGCTACGACCTTCTCTCTTCCTCCAGGGACCACATTTCATAAATTTTCATACTGGATACTTTGGGAATACAACACCACAATCTGAAGGCCATGTTTCATCCAATTTTCATATTGGACCCATCAACGACATTAAATCTCATAATTAATCACCACTGCAATACAACCAACCACTGAAAACCCATCATCACTAAAGCAAATCACAATCAATCAATCTGAACATTCAAAACACTATCACCAGAAAACATTCACCAGAACATAGAGCAGAACCCAGAACTCTGCAACAACAACTAGAACTGATTGCAACATCAAACATCATATTTCATAATGTATATGCTACTTTGATCTGTCGAACCAACGTGTATACGCACTTTTAGCAAATCAAACCAGCGTATAGATCTGCAAATACTAACTTAAAACTTCACAACTATTCCAGACTTTTGTCATACCCAGATCATAACATTTACAGAATAAAACATGTGTTAGTATTCAGATCTAGCCCAATCAACATAAGATCATGCAATGATAAGTCATTTTAGTTCTTAAGATCCCGATCTAACATTGTATCCAAGGTGCACAAAATATTTCAAATCTCTCATAATCATAGCCCCTGCATCATAACATATACTTTAGATAGAAGTATTCCTTAGAAATCCATTCACTTGCACACCATGGCCTAATTATCTTCTCCTCCTTAGATAGTTTTAGGCCTTTCTCAATACCTTAGACAAAAACCACTGAGGACCAATATCTCGGACCAAATACCTTGGACCAATACCTCAGACCAAATACCTTGGACCAAATAGACCAAAACCTTGATTTTCCATCCCACACGCGCTTTTCCTTCTGTGAAAGTGCATGCATACGTATACACTCCTTTTGTTCTATTAGCCCGTGTGTATATGCGACTTGGACAAAATGCACCATCATATACTTCTTAAACCATTTATGGAGTCTGAGCTGTAATCCTTTTTTGTTAACATCTTGCACTTTGAACTGTCATCTGTGTGATTTGCCATCAAGGACAACACCTATATCATAATTCCAACAATATATATGCATAAAAATCTTCATTTACCCCCAGATTGAGTGTTGTGAACCTGCTCTAATACCATTTTGTTACACCCAACCCCACATTTACCCACTTTTACCTACTCACCAGGGTAAACATGAACTGAGATTTACTATACCTGACCTAACATCCAAGATGTAGTTATGGAAATGGGGTCCACTTCTCAAAAACTTGTTGTAACCACCCAGGGGCACATGATCACACTATTATCAATCTAACTTCCCTTGGTGATCATTTCCCTGAACCTGATAGGTATTTAACCTAGATCACAACCCAACCACATGCATGAAATCCTTCCAGTGCAACCAAAGGGATCCAGTTGTACGTATAACCCATTCTCAATGCAACTAGGGCCAAGATTTCCTTGTTCAAACAGTGCAACCACAAAATTTCTCTAGGGTTTTTAAGGCCAACATTCAACTGATTGCCCAAAAATTTCTAGTACTATCCAAAACTTTGTTAATATTATGTACAAGTATGTATACTCTACTCTTAGGCTTTGTTCTTGCTCATACTTGTCCAACACATGTTATTCATTTATACAAACACTTTGTAACTATGTAACCTTTAGGTCATGAATGCATAATAGTTCATTGTTTCATTAGTTTTATCATATGTTCATCAAGAAGGCTTGCCACCCTTTCATACTAGTTGCAATATCATAGATTATCACATGGAACCATATAAATCATCCAAGAGCTTGATAAACATGAACAAGATCAATAACAAGAGCACATGACATAACCAGAAATATACCATGCATGTAAGCAATATTTAACTAGAATGAAACCATGAAAAATTAGTCACATAATCACATATTAAACTAAAACTTGTGCTCATTGATCTCATTAAAAATTAACACATAATAACATATGCATAGTTCCAACCAAGCTAGGGACTTCCACGTACCACCCGACCATAGATTGGGGTTGAACCAATTCTCTCTTCCAGCCTAATCACCCCCATGCCATATTCTAAGCATGAATGTGGGATCACATGCGATAAAACAAAACATAACCATGCAAGGAATCTCGAAGAAACAACCTCCAACTTTAAGCCACAGTGATTTCACCTAATACCAGGTCTAGAAATTACCAAAACAACACAAGCTTGGATGCATCATAATTTCTTCACCATATCTAGAGGAATTTTCCTATCTCCACCCACCTATTAAGAGATTCCTAAAGAAAACCATCTCCAAACTCAACCCTTGGTATTTTCCTAAGACCACCACAACCAAGATCCAAAATATCCTAGTAAACCTAAGCTCAATCAAACAAAGAACCCACTACATCATGGATATACAAGAAATGGCATAAGGAAAGTTTGTACATGATCATTAATCTAGAAAAATCTTGTGCCAATAACAACAACAATGACCAATAAACCAATGCATAAATCATGCATTCACATTCTAGAAAGATAACCAAACATGCACACTGCTACCTGCAAAATCCACAACTATTTTCTACCCTTTCTTGTTGCTATCCAAAACTTCCTCTTGGTTGCCACACAAATTCCTCTGGCAGTCCTTACTTATGTCCAAGTGCTCCTCTCTCTCCCTTGTTGTAGCATTCTCTCTCCTTTTTCCTTTCTTTTCCAAAAGATAATGCTAGAGTGTTATCTCTCCAAATTTCTTTATTTTTACTTTTCCTTCATTTTCCCTTGTATCCAATTTATTTTACTAATTTCTCCTTTTCTTGTCTGTTCCTCTTGCCCACTTCTTGAAGTGTAATTTCTTTAATTTGCTTTTATTTATTTTTCATTTTTTCTGCATGTCCTTTATAGCCTGTAATAAATAATTTTCCAATTATTTCCTTTTGCCTCTTGCCAGTGCAAAGGATAATTTCCATATCCAATAAATAATCAACCACATGTGGATCCCATTGTAATGATTTCCCCCTCATTCAGCTTGCAATACGTGTCCAATGACCTTGGTTTTATATTTTTTTTTATAATGTCCATACATTATTTATTTACATGAAAATTTAACATGGGGTTGTTACATGCAAGAAGATATCTAGAATCCCTAGGATAAGCGAGGTTGGAGATTTTCATATTTGGGGTCCCTCATTGGTTGTTTGGTGGAGAATTACCTTTGAAACACATGTACAAGCCACAAACTAAAAATTTATGTGCAAGGTGGAGGTGGGACAAACCCTTCCTTGCTGAGTGCTTAGAATTAGTAAACTATAGATTCCCAACATTGGGAGGAGTTGCTGAGAAAATTTAGGGTTGAGGAAAATCTCTGGAATCAATGGGAGTTGTTAGTTGGAGGAGAATTAGCTCTGGAACGCCTATACACTCCTATAGTTGAACATTTATATGTAGGGTGGAGGTGGGACAAACCTATGGAATGTCTGGTTTGGTCATTGGGATAGGCTTCACAAGCTAGGGGTGGACACTGCATTATTTGCAGTTTGTCAATGGCTGGGAGGAAAATTATGAACCTTATCCCAATTCCCTTTCTGAGTCATATGATGCTATGTATCAAATTGCCTATAATTTCCTGGATAATTCACTAAATACCATGGTTATAATTCCTAGTTTGCAAGATAAGAGGTAGATTTTGTAGTCATGGATAATGTTGTACATTAATCACTTTTGTTAGTCCATATGCTAAATTGGATTCCATAAGTTATATGGTTTACACGCCATGTAAAATACATACAAACCTCTGGGACAATATCGCTCATAGCGAATGAAAGTTGAATGTTCCCTTAAGCCTAGGCCACCAAATGACAAACAATGACTTGACATATCAAAATGACCTCATGTAAAGCACTTGCATGGTTTATTACTCAGGCTGGTGTCATGGTGCCTTTTTGTATGACTTGTATAGTTTATTACTCAGTGTCATGGTACTTTTTTGATGAATTGAATGGTTATTTACTCAAGTTGGTGTCATGGTGTATGTTTTTATTGCTTGAAATGAAAGGTTCTTGATGTACCTCTGTTTTGGTACCTTCTTGAAAGGGTCTTGATGAATTATTTTAGTAAAACTCCCACACAAATGTTGGTTTATGAGATATGTACTTGATTGGTTAATGAGAATCCATTTGAAACATATGGCAACAACAATATTCAATTCTTTGTAAAAAAATGATCTCTAATTAAGATCAAACTTATCACTCAAATGCATTCTCAAAAGGTGTTGAAGTTACAATAAAAACCATAACTAGACATTGTGTTTCTAACATATGTATATGTATTAATAAATAGAAGTTCACCTTGACTAGTCTGAAACATTTGGCAATGACAGTGTTATGTTTTTGGTAAATGAATGATTTCCATGTAGATCAGATTTGTCACTTATGCACATTCCAAAAAGGTGTTGAAGTTACAACGCACAGTCATGAGTAAGTATTGAACTCAACATAAGCCATACTGATGCTCTAACTTCTAGAACTTGTCCTATCTAACATAAAGAGAATGCATTAAATATGTTGTCAAGAACTTATCCTCTTTGATAAATAAAAATAATGATGACCATCCAATAGAATGAGTCTCCTCTTGTCATGGAAATTTTTTAATGCATTCTGGAGTGACTGTTCTGAACCATCCCACAGACATAAAATCTACAATCCAAATATTGAGGGATGGTATGATCACTGCACATACACTAGGAACTAATGAATGTCAAAATCAAGTAAACAAGGTAGGTGGCTAATAACAAAATTGTGTCATGTGCCAATAGGGTTAATCCATGAGGATGTAATCCTTACTTGAGACAGTTAACTCTATTTCCTTAATAGGTGCTAGAGCTTGGCTGCCCAACTTTCATTCAAGCATGCTCATACTTTCAATAGAGCTCAAGTTCAATAGGAAAATTGTATAATGCTACCATAAAGGCATCTATTCATGTAAATGATCACAATTGTGATGCACTAGTACACACACTATGGTGTCATTTGAAAAAAGCGTAATAAAAAACTATAGAAAATTTTTTCCTTTCTAATATAAGGTAGGACTTCCTCGGGAAAAGTGTTCAGGTTGTGAATAAAAATAACTACAACAATGATTTTGCTACCTTGGGAAGATATACTATTCACAACTGCATAACCCTCTTGATGATCCATTTGCGCTGAATTCCATGTAAGGACTTCTAATTTCAAGATTTCCCTCTTTGGATAAATAATAAGCCTGCTAAAGGGGAACTAAATAAGGGTCTCAATCTCTCTGATATTAATTTTGGCATGTGGACAAGGGTAATGGTAGGAAAGGAAATTCTTCCAAATATGACATGTTCAAGTAGAGCTAGCAAGGAATCGCCACCAAACTTAATTTTATCAAGTAAGACTATAACTCTAAGCACAAGAAGAATAACAGAGATAACTTCTCCATCCACCATAGCCACAGTCTGAATTATAACTCAACTTACATCCACCAAGTGGCACACTATACCTAGCCCCATCCTAGTAGGATTATATCCATACTAGCCACCTAGTTCTTCACTGCAAATGCCTCTCCCAACAAAACATGTAACTGACATAGCACCTAGAAATCCAAGGAGAATGAGGCTAACAAACTTGCTCCTGGCTAGTAGTCACAATAGATGTGAATTTTCCAACTAAGGGTCCATTAAATACTAAAATAAGAAACAACCTAAATAAAAGAATAAGGGATTGAAATATAGTTTTTAAACCCTAACAATGTGCAGGTTTAATATAGACAGTGTGTACCTTCTAGTTATGGTTTCAGGCTTAGACCAATAAGGTATCTAACCACCAAATCCAAAGGGAAGCTTCCATGAGTTTGTTCCAACACCTAAGTGATATGAATGGATGCAATTGAATATTTCTTGGTGACCAATAACTATAAGATAATAAAATATAAAAAATAAATAAATAAAAAATAAACATTTAGATCTGATTCCCAATATTGTATATTTGGAATCAATTATTCATAGTAACCACCTATCCTAATTGGGTGATTAAGGGGGCGTGTTACAGATACCATTTTATTGTTTTATTTGTTGCAAGAGTTCAAATTGTTGATGTGTTTGTGTTGTAGGGGTTTTATTAGAGTGTTTTGTTGTAGCTTCACTGTATGAGTTTTGTATGGCTACTAGAATTTTGTTATGGTTGTGTGTGAGGATTAGATTGTTATATTGTGATACTATAAGGTTCGGTTTTGATGAGAATATTAATTATGTGGGCTAATGTATTGATTGATTTTGTGTTGCATAGATTGTGTTGGAGAGCATGTATTCAATGTTTGACTTATGAACAAATTGATATTGTGAGTCCAGTATGAAAATGGACAAAATGAGGCTCATAAGTGTTTGATAATAGAGCTCATACATCTAGTGTGAAATATTTTGAAACGTGGTCCACAAAGGAGCTTGAAGGTTGGGGACTTTAGTGAGTGAGTGGTGGCTTTCATATTCATGGTGTAGTGGCATCCTTTACGTAGCGGTTCGATAACTTAATAATGGTGGCTTACATCTAGTGGAATTTGGATATTCTAGTGGTAGTTGGGTGAGACATATTTGGAGTGGTGGCTTCCAACAGGCGGTGGCCTGCAAAGTCAAGGGAGTGGTGGCTTTCTACAAGTGGTGGTCGACAAAGTTCATACATGTAGTGGCTTGGAATGAATAAGGACTTATGTGATCAGAAATTTGTGGCTTGTACACTAGTGGCGGCTACTAATCATTTGTAAAAGAAGATTCTATAATAAGAAGAAGACGACGAAGACTATCTACCGATGGTGGTTTTTATCCTTTGGGTTTCCACCTTACATTTGGTGTCCCTAGTTGTGATTATGTTTTGATTTGTTTTGATCACGTGTTTATGTGTATTGATCTACTACTTACGATTCATGGTTATGCATATATATTCTCATTTGTTATGTTTCTAATGAATGAATGAATCAGGCTTTGTGTTAAGAAAGGAAAAATTGGTAAATTGTTTTATAAGGCACAATAATGATTCACCCCCCCTCTCATTATTGTTCAAGTTTTCTAACAAGTTAAATCAGATAGTGGCTCTTAGTTGCAACTAAATTGTTGGAGAGTATATCAGGGAAGATTTGGTGAAAATTTGCAAGTTTGTTTTTAGAATGAATCCTCCAAGGGTATGTGTCCTCACAACTATAAATTTCAAGGTATGGCATGAAAAAATGAGAACTCAATTTCTCTCTCATGGACCCAACATTTGGAGATTGGTTTGTGAAGGATTTGGTGAGGATCCACATGCACATGAATTATTGCAGTAGGATGCTCAAGAAATATGTATAAGTTATGAAAATCTTCAATAGAGATCTAAAGAAGATAACAGATCTGAAATATGCTAAATAGATGTGGAGCAAACTGGAGATCCGTTTTAGAGGTCATAGCAACATCAATGGAGAGATCAAGAAGAAGAGTAATAAGAAGAAAAATAATAAAGGCCCTCAGGAGCAAGAATCTCATCCAAAAGATCCTCATCCCCCTAGTTTGAATAGCTCAACCAATCATGTGAAGAAATTAGAAAATCAAGAACCAAAGGTATTGCAACAAAAAGAGCCCAAAGACATAAATATTAACGAGTTATTTTTGAGTTATACATTGTATGGTTATGATTCTAGTCATGTTGAGTTACCTAGTGAAGATGAGGAAGATATTAAGCTTCTTAGAGATGAGTGTGAGTCTACCATGGATGTGGTAGAGAAATTATTTGTTGAGGTTAGTAGGATGAAAACTACATGCATAGATCAAAAAAAGTTAATACAAATTTGTGATGAAAAAGAAAATAAGCTTCAGGAGGAGATTATCAACTTGAGGACTAAGTTTGTAGAATCAAAAATAGTTGAAGAGATTTTTGGACACCTAATCCTCTAAGGGTTGGTGTGGAAGCTAAATAGTCTAAGGAAGTCTAAGAGACCTTGGAATATGAAACCAAAGGGCATATGAATGTACTATAAATGTATATCATTTGTTAATAATAGATACTCTCTCATGATTCTCATTCATCTTTTGTTTCTTTCATGTATGTGTTTAACATGGTATCAAAGTTGCAGGCAAATTTTTTCCCTGCTCAAATTTGAGCCACTACTTGTGGCCTCTCTGTGCATGTCAGTTCTGCATTCCTGCGGATAGAACTGTCATTATTGTGTGCATGCCTATTTCATGTTGCACACTTTCTTCCTAACCTCTCTCAGCTAGATTTGTGTTGGGTTCTCTATCCACTGTCTCAAATATAAAAAACACATCGGCATTCCTGTCCTCCACCCCTCTATCATGTTGAATGCTCCTACCTATGTTCTACATATTTTGTAAAATTAACAATGCACCAAAGGTTGATTTCTAGAGCTTATGCTGAGTCTGGATCTTTCCTTTCATTAGTTGGGTGCGTTTCTTGAGGAAGGCGAAATGAAACCCACTCATTTTTGTTGTTGTATGATATATCTCCTACTGGAGTTGATTTTTTTTCACCTGAAGACAAGTTCACACCTAAGTCCCTGAATTCAAAGTGTTATTGAGGAGGGTTGAGTTTTCTAGGAATGCATAAGACTGAGTGCATCAGCTGAACGTGGCCAGATTTACTCCCAGGACCATCGAGCTGCCTTGTGCCTTAGGTTTTTCACAAATCGGGGTTTGATTATGAGACCAACGAATTAAGAGAATTGCATTAACAGAAGCTTTAGTTCATGGGTAGACTATTATGTTCTCCCCTACTTTAAGAGCCAAAGATACCATAAAATCTTTGCACCGATCTCAAGACTGGATTCCTTTCCGCATATCTGTTGAAGCTTTTCCCCATGAGAAAAATTTTCTCCCCTTCTATGACCGAATCTCCAGTTCTGGACCGAGTTTTCTTTCCTGGGGCTGCGTGTTACCTCAAAGATAAATTCTGGGTAGATTTCTAGTGTAAATAAACCGAATTTGAAGAGATATATAGGCCACAAGTTAAGCTCAGCAACCAGTATGTCCTCCCCCAGTTGCACCATTTCTTGCTAAGCATGCACCAGCCACCAAAAATGATATACGATTCCAGCAAAACTATGTTCATGCAATGATTCTCCTAGTTATGAGACTCTACTCAGTTATATAGCATTCTGCTCCACCACTCTATAGCAGCATCAAAGACAGCCTCTGCCCCTTCAATATCACCTGCCTTCTCTTTTAAAGATCTAATGTAGCAACAGTTCCAAGTCGGTGATTTATTTTAGTTATGCACTCCAAAGATTCGATAGCAACCTAATAATGACTCGCAGCTACAGAAACTTGGGCACGTAAAAGAAGAGCCAATGTTGATTTCATTGGATACCTTTCAGTAATTTTTCCTAAAAACTTCTTCAGCTTGATTAGATTTGTTCTCTTTGATTAAAAATGATGCTTGAAGTAAAGTTGGTGTTACGCTATCTGGGAACATGTTGAGAAGGGTCAATACAAGTTCCCGAGCCTGATCTAACTTGTTTTCATTTAGTAACAGCAGTGCACGATTACAGTAAATTGCTTCCTTCTATCTAGCAAAAAGCTTATAATCAAGGCTATCAGCATGTTGTAATCCTTTAACTCCACCACACTTGTTAATTAATTTGTCAAACTTATTTAATTCATCAAACGCATCCTTGGCACCCTTCATTGCGATGAGATTATTTGTTGCAACTGCAATTGATGGAGCATCAACTAGCCTCTGTTTTAGAATATTGTTATAGGCTATCAATGCATCCTCGTCATTCCCTAAATCATGTTGCACATATGCGAGCTAAATAGAAATGGGAGCTATTTCATTCTCTATTTCCTCCTCCGTGTATTCCTCTTCTATCAACATCTCTTGCCCTATCCTGCATGTAAGAAGTAGGAGCTCTTGAGCTTCTGCAAAGTTTCTTTTATCAATAAGAGAACATGCTGCATTATATTCCATCTCAAAGCTACTATTCCAAAATTAGTCAGAAGTTTAATGAAGGCCTAGATCTCCAATGATTGTCCCATTTATGAGTATTGAGAGAAGATTGTTTTCTTTGAAGAAAGCGACAAGTTCGAAGAATATTGGTTTGTACCCTAGTCAAAGCATTTATACTTATGAGCATTCAAGTCCTATCCATGACATGGTGCGATAGTTATTGAAGTTTTAATAGCCATCATTTCTACTTTGAAAGTCAATATTCTAGAGGATTTTTGGGAACGACAGAGTTCAATGTTCATAAGCATTGGGGGTTGTTTATATTCGTTAAAGTTGTGGCTATTTGGCATTGTGTGAGATATCCATGCAACATTGTGATGAAATGGAGCAAATTGATGATGCATTATAGTTACTGAATAGTCTAATCTATTCCACTATTGATGGGATGGTAAAAGTCAGTAAGGAAAATATTTTTAACATTCAATCTTGCTTGCAAAATTTACATGAGAAAATTGTTTTTTTTTGCAGCTCGAATCTCAATTCTAGCAAGAAGAGCTACATCAAAATAGACATCATTCTAAACCTGTTTTTGTTCAAAACATTGAGATAAATACCCATCAACAACCAGCAAGTGATGAAACCAGTAAGGTTGAGGTTGATTCACATTCAATGCCTAATGAAGGACCAAATTTGCAGAAACAAGTAGAAATTCATCATACATTTCCCAAGCCCATCATTAGACCTTGGGAAGAGCTTGTCCACAACAAGCACAAAAATGGTCTAGGAAATGTCAAGGACGTGTCCTTTCATATTCCAGATTACTCAAAGCCCATTAAGTTTCAGAGTCTTGGATTCCTTCATGACAGTTCACCTTCAGTTGTTCCAGATTCTGCTCCTCTTCCACAGCAACAACAACAAATTGTGAAATTCCAACACTGTGACCTAGCTGGCCACATGAAAGATCATTGTTTTGATCTTCATCCATGTAAGCACTGTTATAAAACCAGACATTATTCAAACAGATGCTTCAGAAACAAACCTCCTGTAAGAACAAATATTCATCTTGGATGGATCGCTTCTTGGCAATGGGCTTCAACAACCAAGAAGATATTTAGCTCATACAATAGGATTTTTTCTCGAATATTGAAAAGTCTTGCAATTGAGATCTCTTCATCTTCTCACCTTGTATCTGACAAGGGGGGAAATGATGGTCATATACAAGCTTCAAAGCCACATCAAACAAGCCTGAGCCACAACCTACCATACTAGATTCAGAGTTATAGCCAGAGACAAAGATGCCATAGATCATGCCTTCAGTCAGTGATACCTCTTCAAATAATTAGGGACGCTTCCTCTAGCAGAAGAATTTAGCTTCTTGTTATTTTTGGAAGAGTTCTAGGAATTTCATTAAGCATTTCAGAGTTGTTGGTCATCCTTAAACCATCATAGGTTGAGACCTCCCTTTTCAGGTTGAGGTTCTCCCTTTTATGCAGGGTGAGATCTCCCTTTCATGGTTGAAGGTTTCTCTCTTCAAAACATTAGGAGCACTTCCTCTAGCAGAATACTTGAGCTTCATGCCAGACTTGGAAGAGTTACGGGAACTGCACTAAGTGTTCCAGTGTTGGTGGTCATCCTTAAACCACCCCCCTTATACCAACATTTCAGAGAGAAAATTCAGCCTAGTGTTGCCACGCAGTTTTACACATTTTGTATTACAGCTATCTTCTTGGACTCATACATACCCCTTTGGATTAAGGGGGGGATTTTGGACACCTAATCCTCTAAGGGTTGGCGTGGAAGCTGAATATTCTAAGGAAGTCCAAGATACCTTGGAATACGAAACAAAAGGTCATATGAATGTACTATAAATGTATATCATTTGTGAATAATAGATGCTCTCTCATGCTTATCATTCATCTTTTGTTTCTACCATATATATGTTTAACAGAGATCATGAGCAAACAACAAAAGGAGCAAGAGGGATGAGATGGAAAGGTTAGAAGTGATGTTATCACATTAAGGAAGTAGCTGGAAGGAAAAGAAAAGAAACTAAAGATGGAGAAGAGCATCGTAGCCTTGGATAGTCTGGTTGAAAACCAAATATCTCCTTTGAATAGATCTAGTCTTGGTTTTCAAAAGAGAAAGTCCAAGTCACATGTAGGCAAGAACAAAAATTAAGAACCAAAAAGGCCTAAAGAAAACAATGTCAACAACAAGAGTAGCAAAGCAACAATGAAGCAACAAAAAAGAAGACCTTCGAAGCTCCTACATTTAAAAGATCATTTCCTCCTAGGGTTAATGATTATGGAAGATCTGTCAAATTTCAAAGGAATCAAATCCCCTTTTTTCCTTTGACGAATGAAGTAGACAACTGCCACAAGTTTGGACAAGTTGCATCCAACTGCAAGAGCATAGTGTATAAATATAATCAATAGGGATTGCAACAATATGAGGATCCAAGTAGATCAACCATCAGGTATTATTGGGATTTTAATGGTTATTTTTATTTATGCAACCTATTTGGCCATAACAAAATTAATTGCAGATATAGCCCATGGAGGAGAGGCGTGTTTCATGTGAGGCATAGATCTAGAAAGAGAAACAAGATATTTGATCCTCTTGGTTCGTATCTCGATCATGTGGAGTGTTATACATGTCACAAATTTGTCCATATAGCTA
Organism: Pinus taeda; assembly: GCA_000404065.3. Lineage (NCBI taxonomy): Eukaryota > Viridiplantae > Streptophyta > Pinopsida > Pinales > Pinaceae > Pinus > Pinus taeda. Next base: position 128,123 of record APFE030691512.1, on the reverse strand, counting down.
GAGACTGCATGTTGCTAATTTGTTCAAGGAAAATATGGCAAAAGAAACAACAGCTTCATAGAAGACCCAGCATAAAATATCAGAAGAATGAAAATAAGTAGCCTAGGACTGTGTGGAGGAAGAAAGAGAAACAACCTATGAAGTAGATAGATCAACCCACTCTTCATTCCATGGTTATCTCATGCATATTCATAGAAGACTACAAAAGTTTATGATGTGTGCATAGCCTCATGCAGAGCATATGGCAGCAATACAACAACAAGATCTTTGTACGAGTTATGGTAACAACATCTTGATATGTTCATGAGCCTCATGCACATTTAGGTCTAAAAGATTAACCTGCCTATTTGAGGTATACTGAGCTCAAGGGGAGCTATGCATGGTATGAGATTTGCATGGCTTATTTCTCATTTTCTTGATTGCTTTCACGCAGTTATTTGTAGCAGCCTTACAAATGTTCTCATGAGTGAAAAGCTGCATTTTTATCCATTTATATGTTATTGTTTCACTTTGACAAGTTTGTGGAAAAGCATATGTACCAACCATCAATAGAGGAAGATCATTGATTCAACCATGTGTAGAGGAAGGAGTTACTTTCAGACATATGTTTCTACATGTTCTCTCTAGATTATGGCTAAAATGGCCAATGTACATGCATTGTATTTGATACATTGTTTCAATAGAATTTGATGTTGGCATGATTTAGGAGGAAATATTATTTTGGCCATGTAAATCACCTTTGAGTGCATTGATGTAACAACTATGCATAGAGAGAGAGTATGTGTTGGCATGCATTGTAATGTGTCTATTGCTTCAGCCATGTATGCACTCATGTGTGAAAAGATCAAGTTCCTTTTAATTGTTGTTGTTTCTATCATTGGTTGATTGATCCATGTTTTGGAGAGTGTGATGAGTCTTGGTGCTACATTGGAAATATTCTTGAGTATTCTTACAGCCATGTTTGGGTTGTTAGATGTTATGTGTTTCAAACATGTACAGGATTTTGGTGTCATTGTAGCCATGTATTATCGTGTTCTTCTTGTGGTTCATTCATTGAGTCATGTGAGTGATTATCATGCATGAGAGAGGGGTCACGTTTCATCCATATGTTGGTTTTTAGGAGGCATTGTAAAACCATGTTATATCTGTCTTATAGCCATGTATTAGACCTATAAAGCCATGTACCTTAATTGTATGCCTTTTGGTCCATGTGGAGTAGCCTATTATATGTGAAAGAGAGGCATTAGCAGTAGAAAATAGCATGTACACTAGCATGAAGAAGTGTTTTATAGCCCCATTCCACGTTCAGGGGATCATGTTCAACCTAGTAGAAGAAGGAAGCACATTGTATTGACATAGAGGCATATTTTTGGTGTTGGCCTAGAGGCATAGTTTGTTGGCATGTTTGGAATGAGGATTTGATTAGTTTTCATCTACATATCAGCTGATATCAGCCTTTGTCAGCCATCCTTATCCTCCCTTTGCCATTGATGTCAAAGGGGGAGAGTGACAACCACAAGCAAAGAATGAGATCAATTTTGGTTTTGTGGTTGTAGGTTGACATCAACGCCAAAGGGGAAACATGTTGGCATGTTGTCTCATGGTGTTGGAATTGATGTCAAACTAATAGTGGTGGCCCTCATGATCCTTTTGGTTTATAGAGGTGTTTGGAAAACTATGATTTTTTATGGTGTCTTGTCAACCTAGCATGTCTTCTTGAGGAGTCAATTGAGTCTTCGATTGTGTTGGCATTGATGTAAACAAGGTTAGAGGCTTTGGCATGATGATCAATTGAATAGTTTTGGAGGCCTTGAATTGATTTTTAAAGGCTTAACATTGTTATAGCATCATTTAGTACTATTGTAGACATGATGCTCTTGTATGACCTTGGGTAGCCTTTTCCCACACAGACTTGATCTTATATTAAAAAATAATATTTAAATTCCATACGCAACTCTGCCGATACAAAATCATGTACATACATGGGTTATATAATTATATACCTTTTAAAATATGAAAAAATAAAATAATATGCTATTTTTCGGGTGGGGTTCACGGATTTTACTCAGAGCCCACCTACAAGAGCTCATAGCACAACTGAATTAACTAATTTCAAGTGGTATATATACACCCCTTGGGTAGGCCTCAAACACATAAGAGAAGGGATATCAACATTATACCCATTTTTCTCCCAGATCAAGTCTGATTTTCCTGTGTCTCATGCACTCCTACTCTCCTTGGAAACCATAGTTTATTTTGTAGAGATGTTCATCATCTTTATAACATCTCCTTACATTTGTTAGAGAGGTTGTCTTTGTGTCTCAGGCTGAATGGATCTGGAGGAAGTCTTTGTCAGTGCTTTGGCTTGGATCAGGTTGTACCTTTCATGTACCTATTTTTGTTAATCAATAAAGAAGCTCATGTCTTGTTACTAATATGTTATTATCTCATGAATAATAGTGTGTATTCTTATATATGATGATCTAACATATATTTTATGTATGCACATTGAATTATCTATCATGTATATGCTTCTGTGAATTGACTTGCAGGCATGCTCGTTCTAGAGGAAGCAAAGGGTTTGGACCCTATAGGAACATCATCAAACTTAGGACCTCCAGGTATGTTTTCAAGTCCACACGTAGTAATTTACATGTTTGGCATGCTTTCTTGACTTCTCTTTTTTATTATCTTGTTCTACTATGTTGAGGTTGTCAACCCTTACCTTAGGGAACTTTTCCCGCCAACAGAATTGGCTACTCCACTGGGGAATACCATCAATTATTTCCTAGAAGGGTTGTTATCCTTTGATATTTGTTTTTGTTTGTTGTTTCTTGATTTTTATAGCCTTCTTGACTCATAGGCAATCTAGTCATTAAGCCTAATCTCTTGGATCAAGACTATATTTTTATTTTTTTCTTATTTTTCCATTTATATGCACCTTTTATTGTAGACAAAAGCGTATATATGTGTTTTCTTCCAAAGAAACCAGTGTATATGTTAGTTTCTTCAAACACAGTCACATACATATGCAGTTCCGGAGTCACACAGTTGCGTACAGATTTGAAAAACTGAATTTTTTCATTTTTGGCTTTTTCTGGGAGTTTGACCATGTTTTTTGACATCTGTCTGGTTTGAATGAGGCTTAAAATTATCTTTTTATCAATTGTTGTCAGTTTCTTTCATCTCTTTTGTGAGAACCTATGTACACTTAGGGTTTGTAGTTTTCAAAGTTTTTTTTGGGTTTCATACTTTCTTTAAGAAGTGTCTGGTTGTTCTATGCTTTTGGGACAATTCGTTGTTTTTGCAACTTGTTTACAACCCAGTCTTGTTGATTGCCTCTTTTACATTCTTGAAGTTGGATCATTTTTGCTTTTAATTGGTTGTTTGAGAAAAGTGTTTGCAATTCTTGGGTAAACGAGAGATTTCAATTCTCTAGAATCTTTCTGATTTCTAGAATTCCTTATATCTTCGTGACCAAACCATTCAAGGTGTTGTAGTCTCTTATTCACATTAGTTTTTTAATTTTTGGGAGTATTAATCACTAGTGATATTTGATTCTATTTATTGTTGTTGGTCTTGAATTTGATACTTTCTTTCACTTTTTGAAACTTTTAATCTTTAAATCTTTTAAAGAAAAATAAAAACATTTGCTTTTGGTTTCTTTTCTTTGGTTCTTTTACTTTTGAATCTTTGAAAAAGGTGTGAATTCTTGTTTTAGGGCTAAGAGTCTTTTTGCTTTAAGAAGTGTTTCTTTTTTGAGATTTTCTTCTTGTTGCTTGATTAATTTGCTTTTGATTTTGAGTTCACCTTTGTTTGCTTTTGAGCTTTACTTGAATCTTGCATTTTCATACTAGTGTGCATTAGGGTAAGTTTCATTGTAGACATCATTTAGTTTTTCATTAGGTTTTTAATGTGTGATTGCTTAAAAGAAAAAGAAAAAAAGAGTTTTGATTTCTTAGCTTTCTTTTAGAACCCGTGTAGAAATTGCTTTCATTGAAGAAAAAGAAGTGTTGCATTTGCATGTAGCCTATGTTTTCTATTGATTTATTTTGTGTCATAACATCCTCTGTTACACTTCCATTAGCCTTGTCCTAAATAACAACCAATTAAAATAAGTGCTTAATTAAAATGAACTAGACTTTTTGTTTTTTTTATAGCAACATCAACTAGTTTAGGGTATTAAGGCCTTGGAATAGGTGTGTGGAGAGTAAACTCTTCAAGGCCACTTGAAGTGAAAGTATAAAAGTTTACTAAAGAGTGAAAATCCATTCTCATTAAGCTATCCGAGAAAGATATTCTAACACATGATTTAAGCATGAGGACGTGTGAAGATAATGAAAGAGAGCTACCCCCTCTCTTACTTGTTGGATAGCATGCCCACAACAGTTATGCGTCAATTTCATAATAATTTTGGGGGGTTCCCTTGCAAAGCTTGGGTACTTACATTGATAAAGGCTATTGTATGGAGGTCAACATACCTGCTTTTGATATCTTCGTTGGTAGGCTTGGGCCCTCATCATCTCAAAATACCTTCGAGAGATCCTTACCTTCAATTTCTTGTATTTTCATGTCCGATCGTAATTACCCATAGCGGAAATACCCAGAAGTTGTTTACTTGGTTGTATCTTTAGGATATTTTTAGTGAGTTCTCTATACTACTAGCTTGTCATAGGTGTTTTGAGTCTTCAAATTATCTTAATATATAAAAGTGGTTGACCGAATGATTCGTTGATTTAGAAGGCTTCGTGGGATTTCACCTGTGAGTGTCGAGCCCTCAATTAGAAGGCGTAGGAGTAATTATGCTGGTTCTTTTGAAGCAGTTTCATCTAACACAACAGAGACAGATCCTTCTCCGAGGGCTCTCATTTCACAGGATGAACCTATTCTAGTTCATAATTTGGACGGTAATGCTCTGGTGCTTTCTAGAGTACTCTTCCAATTAGAAGATGAAGTATAAATTAAAGACATTTCATAGCCTCCTAAGACTCCTACAAAACCTCTTCCTTCTCATCTGCCTTACGTTGTTTCATACGTGGTTACTCTGACTCATAGGCTGGCTAACCCTATTCACTCTCCTTCTTTCTTCTCAATGGCTAATCTTAGTGGCTATGCCAATACTACTGGTGTACATGCTCCTTCCTTAGTTGTAGGAGGAGGTACTATTCCTATATCTACTATTACACTTAGTACGATTATTTTGGCTCTACCTCCATCCCGATTGTGAGTGTGGGAACCCAACTTTCAGTTCCTTTCACAGGAGGTTATCCTTTCGGAATGCAATCTAGTGGGATTCCCTTTGTGTCTTAAACTTTACCCTCTACAACTTTGATGGCTACTAGTTCATTGCTTTACAAGGTTTTCAGTTTGGAAATGGACATGTTCCTCCTCCCAATCCATCCTTGAACTTAGGATCAATGCCTTTCTATGGTCATGCTCAAAACATTAATTATTTTCAAGGGAATAAGGGCTTGGCACATCCTTCTGTGAGTGATTTTGGGTCAGGGAATTTTTCCCATTTATTTGGTCAACAGGGGAGTATGCCCTTCCCTACTACTGGTACTTCATAAGTTTTTCCTCCTTTAGCTAGTTCATGGAATCCTTATCAGGGCCTTTCCCCTTCATACAATGTCCTGCTAGGAGGAAGTCTTCCTATGATAAGTTACCCTACAGTAGGGGGTGGATACCCTCCATATACCCCTAGACTACAAGGTTTTCCTTATGGTTCAGTTATTTCTACAAGTAATCTGTAGTTTCCTGATGCCACTCCAAATCTCGGATACTCTTTTTCGAATGTTGGAAATTCCACTTGGAATTATCATGTTCCTCCGTGCTTACCATTCCTCGCAATGCTTAATTTTCCAAATATTTTGAAATTAACGAATGATCTGATCCGTTATAACCCACCCTAGCCACCTATCCCTACTAAACTTCTGTTTGATATTCCTAAATTTGAAGGAAAGTCTGGTGAGGATATGACTGACCATATAACCATTTTCGATTTATGGTGCTCATCTAACTCCCTAATTGATAATTCAATTATGTTGAGATTATTCTAATGCACTTTAACTAGAAATGCGGCTAGATGTGTTAGGGTCCAACCCTAACCCCCTTATTTATGTAATAGGGTCGAGTCATAGTTATAGTTAGTTAAATAGTCAATAAATCCCATATTAATAATTATAAGTGGTTGACCCGCATTTAAAGAAGGGACCACAGTTAGTTGCAAATGGGCCATGGTATTAGATAGATGGTATTAATAAGAACCATGGTACTGACCCATGGTATTGCATGTATGAATCCTATATAAAGGATAGAGACTCCCCTTGAGAAGCGTCGTGTCTTATTTTGTAATTGAGCCCAGCTCTCTTGGAGGTTTCCCCCTCGAAGAGGCAAGTGAACATTGCTTTCCTTTCTGAATAATAAAATACATGTTGTTATTTCTTATTGTTTTGTGCTTTGGGTATATTTCTTCGCATATTTGGTATTCTGGTATCTTCTCGCAGGTCAAGAGCATAACAAGTGGTATCAGAGCACTTTCCGGGGCCGGTGGGATGTCCATTTTTAGAGGATTTTTTTTTTGCTAGAGACGTGTTCCGAGTCTTTAAACCACGGGATCCATCGTTGAGCGCATAAACCTGCGGATTTGGGGAGGCATGCACGTAGGAAATACAAGAGGTGGTCATGCTTGTTGGACTCCCTTGTAACCCCTGTTGGTACCCATTTGAGTAGTAGTGCATTAGATAGGTTCACACACAGGCTGTCTTCCAAGTACCCTCTAGGTATATCAAAAGCCCCATAGGCTCTCTTGAAACCTTGCCATAGATAAACCGTTGGTCGTCTTGCTGCTATAGTAAACCGAGAACAGTACTCGGGGAGATTACTCGCACGTATGATAGGGTAGTCGGGTTGTATTGCTAAGGGTATGGTTGATCCTCCTTGGTTAGTGCCTTGAAATATTGGGTCGACTACTACTATCGAACCATTATGTATATTACAATCTGTAGCACCTAACACTCCTTGAGACCATAGTTCCCTTGTCTCTCTCTAGATCACGCATCATCTTTGCCAGATCATATCTCGCAGGTTGGGTTCTGCCGCAACTGTAACAATCAGTTCTTCCATTCAGATCTATCAGATCTGCCATTTAGTTCTATCAGATCCGCCAATCAAATCTATCAAATCCGCCATTCATATCTACCAGTTTGGGTTCTGTAGCAATCACAACAATCAGATCCACCATTCAAATCTAGCAGTAGGGGTTCAATCACTGCCACATTCCTACTCATACTCTGCAGTTGAGGGTTTCACCTTTAGATCGGACTATTTGTGTGGCTCCTATACCTGGGCATGATTCTCACAGGGCATTGGGCAAAATAAACTTTTTTAGGAATCAACTTCTGCAGTATTCCTAAGCAAGGAGTAAAACTCGTTTCAGAGTTAAAAAAAAAAAGAAAAAAAAAAGAAAAAAAAAGCCTAAGACCCTCCCGAGACGCTTTTCTTATCCCATAAGAATCAGATCGATGGGCCGATAAAGGTGGTACCATTCCCTTGTCAGCGTCAAAATTTCGGGTGGTCCCAATTTTTTTTTCACATTAACGACAAGTGCACCGGATCTGTGCATGGTACAAACCAAAGCTCGAGCTATGGCCAATGAGAAGATAGACACCCTTGAACAAAAGTTGGAGGCATTAACGAATCATATCCAAACCTTAAATGACACAAGCACAAAAGGAAAGTCGAGGGAAAAAACAGAGGCATATGATTTTAATGAAAACCTTGAGGACGAGTCTAGCCATTCTCTTCACTTCTATGGAAACCACCAACAGTCCCAGCCTCGACCACCCAAGCTGGAATGTATAAATTTGATGGATCTCATCCGGCCATATGGCTAGCACAAATGGAGCAATATTTCACATTGAATCACATCAGAGATGATGCAACTAAGCTAAGTGTGGGAATCTTGTACATGGACCAAGAAAGATGGAAATGGTGGTAGTGGCATCAACGCTGCTATGCAAGGCCAATGACTTGGCAGATATTCTCAAAATCTCTTTTTGATCACTTTGACCATGAATCTAACTTTTTGGGTCATCTTACTATGCTCCAATAGAAAATCACAGTGCAAGAATATATTAAAGCCTTTGAAGCATTAGCCTTCCGCACAGGAGGTCTAGCGGATGAATTCTACTTGGAATGTTTTATCAGTGGTCTCAAAGATGCCATACAAGCCCATGTCCGAATGCAACATCCACTCTCACTGTTGGTAGCTTGCAAGACAGCTCATGAAGTAGAATGCGTGTTAGCAGCCCAATCAACTCGTCCAAATTTCATAGCCAAGGGATGCCCCATCCACGCTTCGAGCACTACCCAAACACTTAAGGTTCAAAAGGTGTCACCAGTGAAAATGGAAAAAAGAAGAAAGCAAGGATTATGTTACTATTGTGATGACAAATACTCCCCGGGACATAAGTGCAAGGAACCCAAATGCTTTCAAATCGATGCTACTGATCACAGTTCATCCGAGGAAGCCCCACCATTTGAGGGACCAGAGGACGAAGATGAGGACAACCAGCCAAACAATGAGCTCCCATCTACACCTGAAGAACCAGTTATCTCGCTTCATGATTTGGCAGGAATTTCTTCTCCCCAAACTCTCAAAATCAGAGGTTTTATTAGTAGTCTTGATTGATAGTGGCAGTACGGATAACTTTATCCATCAAAGAGTCACTGAAGCAATGCATTGTTTTGTCAGAGCAGTCTCTAATTTCCAGGTCCAGATTGCTGATGGGGGGACAATGAAATGTTAAGGCCAGTGTGAAAATGTCAAACTTCAAATGGGGGATTATCACCTAAAGTTCCACATGTTTTCCATCAACATGAGTGGGTGTGACACTGTCTTGGGTGTTGAATGGCTCTGCACACTCAACCCAATCACAATGGATTTCCAAGATTTATATATGAGCTTTAAGTAGAATAACCACACACATACCCTCTGCAGACTCCAGGCAAGTGCTCCTTCTATCATCAGCTCGCATAGGATGGAAAATTTGTTAAAAAAGGGCCACCATGGAGTTATAGCCCAATTTAATTCCATCCAGGCCTTCAAACCCACTTCTCTTCATATTCATCCTGAGATGAAACATGTCTTAAACAACCATATGCAGGTCTTTGAAAAGCCTCATGAGCTTCCACCCTCAAGAGGGGAACATGATCATAGTATTACTTTGGTCCCAGGGGCACAACCACCAAATGTGCACCCATATAGATATCCTTTCATCCCAAAGAATGAAATTGAAAAAATCATCAAGGAACTCTTGGAAGCCAGTGTCATTCATCCTAGCATTAGTCCTTATTCATTACCTATGGTCATGGTGCTTAAGAAAGATGGGGAATGGCATATGTGTCTAGACTTCAAGGCCCTCAACAAGCTAACAGTCAAAGATAATTTTCCCATCCTGGTTGTTGATGATTTGTTGGATGAACTAAATGGGGCTCAATTCTTTACTAAGCTCGACCTTTGCTCGGGCTATCACCAAATTCGCATGAAAGAAGTAGACATTCCAAAGACTGCTTTCCAAACTCATGAAGGCCATTATGAATTCATGTTCATGCCATTTGGTCTCTGTAATACCCCATCCACTTTTCACAGCCTCATGAATCACCTACTCAAACCATATTTCAGAAAAATTGTCCTTATTTTCTTTGATGACATCCTCATCTACAACCTCACCTGGGAAAAACATCTTCAGCATGTAGATCTTCTCTTGCAACTGCTCGGGAAGCATAAATTATTTGTCAAATTGTCCAAGTTCTCTTTTGGCATGGAAGCAGTTGGGTATTTGGCCACATTGTGGGGCGTGAAGGTGACAAAGTGGATCCCAAAAAGATCCAGGCAATGCAAGATTGGCCTCAACCAAATACCCTGAAGAGCTTGAGAGGATTTTTGGGTGTCACCGGCTACTATCCCAAATTTGTCCGCAATTATGGTTGCATTGCTAGACCTCTCACTCACCTTCTCAAGAAAAATTCATTCCTCTGGAATGATGAAGCACAAAAGGCATTTATAGATCTCAAACATGCCATGTGTTCCACTCCCATATTGGTACTACCTGACTTCACCAAATCTTTTGTGATTCAATGTGATGCTTCAGGTACAGGTATTGGGGTTGTCTTAATGCAGGAAGTTCGACCCTTGGCCTTCACTAGCCAACAAAAAAGTGGGACAAATCTAGGACAATCTACCTATGAGAAGGAGATGATGGCCATCTTACATGCAGTGGATACCTAGCGACCATACTTATTGGGGCAGTGTTTCCAAATCTGCATAGACCATCAAAGCCTTGAATATTTTTTGGAGTACCATCGATCCACGCCACAAAAAAATAAATGGCTAGCCAAAATGTTGGGATATGATTATGAGATAATTTACAAGAAAGGGCGCAAAAATGTAATATGGATTCTTTATCATGCCAATTTGAGGAGGAAAGCACCCTGCTAGCAATCTCTCTTCCCATTCCAGAGTGGATTGAAGAGGCTCGAAAGGAATGGTTTTCACATCCTTTACTCTCCCAACTCATTAATAAATTTCAGGCAGATCCAAATTCCACAGCGAGCTACTCTTGGTAGGATGAGATTCTTTGCTACAAGGAAAAAGTAGTGATATCACCAACATCCACCCTCAAAAGTCACATTTTCGCAAGGTTGCACTCATCTCCCACTTCAGATCATTTAAGCTTTCAAAAGACTTATGTTCACACTCGATGCTCATTATTTTGGATAGGCATGAAAAGGGACATTCTTACTTTTGTAATTGAGTGTAATGTGTGTCAGTGCCACAAAGGAGAAACAGTCAAATCCCCAAGCACATTACAGCCATTGCCCATCCCTACCTCAATCTAGACGGAGGTTTCTATGGATTTCATTACGGGTCTTCTGAAGTTAGGCAACAAGTCAGTCATCATGGTGGTTATGGACAGACTTTCTAAGTATGCTCATTTTTGCGCCCTACCCCACCCTTTTAAACCAGTGTTGGTGGCTCAATCTTTCATGGACCAAATCTTCAAATTACATGGCATGCCCACTTCCATTGTGTCAGATAGTGACCCGATCTTCACCAATAACTTTTGGCAACAACTCTTCAGGCTATAAGGTACCTAACTACAACTCAGTACTTCCTATCATCCCCAAACTGATGGTCAAACTGAAGCAGTCAACAAATGTCTGGAGACCTACCTTAGGTGTTTCACTTTAGAAAATAAACATCTATGGTTACAGTGGTTATCTCTAGCTGAATGGTGGTATAATACTAACTATCATGCCACCACCAAAATGACTCCATATGAAGCAATTTATGGTCAACTCCCTCCTTCACCTACTTCTTATATCTAGGGATGCTCGAAGGTAAAATCAGTGGATCAACTCCTATAGAACCATGCAACCATGCTGGCCCACCTCAAAGAGAATCTCCGTCAAGCTCAAAATCGCATGAAGCAACAGGCAGACTAACATCGTTCAAAACACAAATTTCAAGAAGGGGATCAGGTATTCTTGAGGCTGCAACCATATAATCAAACATCACTCAAAAACAAGGGTTGTGAGAAATTATCTCCAAAATTGTACGAACCGTGTCAAATACTTTAGTGCAATGGAGAAGAAAATCCATCCCATCTTCCATGTCTCATGCCTCAAGAAAGTGGTTGGGAACCATTGCATAATTCAAACCAGTCTACCGGAATTGGATGAAGAACGTTCAATCTGGCTCCAACCTGAATAGGTTCTTGACACGTGAGAACAACACTTGCACGGTCACACGATCAAGGAATTCCTCGTCAAGCGGAAAGACACCTCTCCAGAAGATGCGACCTGGGAACCAGCCATTGTTCTTCAGCAGTTTCCCCAACTTCAGCCTTGATGACAAGGCTATTTTTATGGGGGAGGGCATGTAAGGGTCCAGCCCTAACCCCCCTTATTTATGTAATAGGGTCGAGTCATAGTTATAGTTAGTTAAAGGGTCAATAAAGCCCATATTAATAATTGTAAGTGGTTGACCCGCATTTAAAGAAGGGACCACAGTTAGTTGCAAATGGGCCATGATATTAGATAGATGGCATTAATAAGAACCATGGTACTGACCCATGGTATTGCATGTATGAATCCTATATAAAGGATAGAGACTCCCCTTGAGGAGCGTCGTGTCTTATTTTGTAATTAAACCCAGCTCTATTGGAGGTTGCCCCCTCAAAGAGGCAAGTGAACATTGCTTTCCTTTCTGAATAATAAAATACATGTTGTTATTTCTTATTGTTCTATGCTCTGGGTATATTTCTTCACATATTTGGTAGTCTGGTATCTTCTCACAGGTCAAGAGCATAACAAAACGATACATCAAGCTAAGGGGGGGTACGTTTTCTACGTTTGGTGATTTAGCCACAATGTTTCTAAACCATTTTCAGTTGCTTGTCCATTACGATGCCTAAACTGATCTTTTGGCCAATTTTGAATAAGACAAACCTACACATATTTCCAACCACATTCAAGAGTGGAGCAGAAGGAAGAGAATGAGTAAAGGCCTATATCCCTGATGAATTTATTTTGGAATGGTTTTTGAAATCATTGCAACCAGATATTTCTAAGGATGTGTCACTTTCTAGGGTGTTCACTAAAGAACGGGCTATCTTAGATCCCAACAATTAGAGCTCATCTACTCCCAGTCAGGAGTTTTTTATAAGATTTTTCCTGATGTTCCTAGGTTGAAAATCGACCTCACCAAGCTAAAAGAGGGTTCCCATGCTAACGAATTTATAGGAATAATCAATAGAAATGTGGCTAATTTATTGAATCAATTACAACAATTTTCTTTATAATATGCTTCTGCAACACAAACTACGTTGTTTGTCTCTGCTCCTTCTCAACATTTAGCAGTTAATGTTGTTCATTCCTCAATTCAAAAAGGAAATAAAAAATCTAATGGTAAGAAGAAGGGACATGGGAAGAAAAAAGATAAGGGAGGGAAGGGAAATGATAATAAACCCATTGATGACACTATTGAGGGAAAAAAGGAATCTAAGAAGAAGGTTAAGTTCCCATGTAAGTTATGTTGTGGGGATCACCTTACCCATCTTTGCCCCAAGATTCAGGATAGTCAGTGCTTGTTAGCTGAGCAAGGTTCTTCTAGTTCCTAGGTCGTGCTTACCAACCATTTTCCCCAATGGAAAAAAATATTTTCTAGCATGAGTTTTAGTGCTAGAACCCCTTAGGGGGAAACCATGGCAGGGAATCTACATCGAATGTATATATGCTTAAGTCTCACACTGATATTTCAACAAGAGATTATCATTATGAGAGGAAGAACCTTCTAAAGCTAAAACTGCCTCAGATACCTCAGATACCTCAGAACCTCTACATATTGAGAGGCCTACAGTAGAGCCTATACATCGTATGTTGAAAGGATCCCCAAAACGTTCGACCTCTAATCCGATTGTGAGGGATTCTCAGATCTACTCTATTGTCGAAGATTTAGCTCAAAGCCTCAATGCCATGTCAACATTAGAGGTACTCCAATCATATTTTTCATATAGGAATGATTTTCTCACTACGATCAGAGTAGTAGACCTAGAGAATTATATGGTAGTCACATTTTATATGTCAAATGTTAAGACTAGACTCCCTCATCACATGGATTTCCAGATTAAATTTACATATCAGAAGAAGACAATCTTTCTAACTGTAGTTGATGAATGGGATTCCATATGCATCATTTCTATGTCATGTTGGAAGGCTATTGGGTCACCTAAAGTTATTCCCTCTCCTACTCCCTTAACTATATTCGATGGCCATTCTCATAAGCCTCATGGGATTCTACCTACCTTCCCTATTTGTGTAGGGAGAAATGTCGCTATTGTTGAAGTAGAGATAGTGGATGCTAATATCGATTACAATAATTTTTTGGGTCAAAATTAGGTTTATGAAATGGATGACATTGTCTCATCCTTATTTCACATCCTATGCTTCCCTCATGAAGGGATAATTGTTACACTTGATCAATTAGCTTATTCTCCTAATGAACCCTGTGCATTTGTTGACTCCATTTTTCCATTGGTAAATAATACTAAGCAACCTGTTGAAAATTTAGGATTTGGAATGTATTCTTCTTTGATGTGAACTTTTGATCTTCCATCTCATGTTTCTCATCTCAATGCCATTTCATCTTCCAGGATCATTCCTTGACATGGTTCTTTCATAACTCATTATTTTTCTGATCCTTAGAAATTTCCCCCTCCTACCGCCACATTAGAAGTGGGGAAGTGGGTGGAATGGCTTATCTAATATCATCAATGGAAATTTTGTATCAACCTATTGTGAATTCTATAGATTCTAATCCCATCCCTCTACCATCAGAGGATGAAGATGGGGATGTGGCTCCAATATGGACAGTTGATTCTACTTTGGCTATGGATTGTCTTGATATTGTTTTACCATCCAATGAGGCAATTCTATAAGTAATGACTGGTGTAGAAAGAATGTGTGATGATTTGCATCATCAGACCTATTTTCTCCCCGATTTACATGAAGTTAAATCAAACTTGTCTAGTCCTTCCGTTAGTGGAAATGTTCATAACCCTTTGGATCCATCACATATTTATGCTGAAGGTAACATGTCTAGTATTATGGAAACCATTCCCGTGAACATTTCCAAGGATCCCAACGTTATTGGGAATATCTTAATTGGAGCTCAGTGTTCCCCTAAATAAATCAAAATCTATATCATTCTCTTTAAATAGTTTCAAGATTTATTCACTTGGTCTTATGAAGAAGTGCCTAGAATCAATCCTTCAATAGTTCAGCATGAGATCAAGACCTACAAAAATACAAAGCTTGTACGACAAAAGATTCAACCAGTTAATCCTAGGAAAGCTGCAATTATTAAGGTTGAGGTAGAGAAGTTGCTTAGGGCAGGTTTCATCTACCATGTTACTTTTACTGAATGGGTTTCAAATCCAGTCCCTATTGATAAAAATCAAGGAACAATCCGCATGTGCATCAATTTTAGGGATTTAAATAAAGCTTGTCCTAAAGATAATTTCCCCACTCCTTTTATTGAGCATATTATCAATGAGTGTGTTGGAAATGAAATATTTTCCTTCATGGATGGATTCTATAGATATAATCAAATAACAATTCATCCTAATGACCAACATAATACAACATTTATTTTCCCTTGGGGTACACTTGCATACAGTAAAATGCCTTTTGGCCTAAAAATTGTTGGGGCTACCTTTCAGCAGGCCATGTCCTACACTTCCCATGGCATACAATCTTGGAAATAATACTAAAAGGGGGAGGGATGAATCAATATTATCAACTCACTAACTTTTTCTTTTCATAATTAGATTTATATATGCTACTTCAATGAAGGGAACTCGCATGTGCATGCAACTATTCTTAAGGAAACCAGTGTATATTCAATGAACTTATGATTCAGTTAATTCATCATATGTTGATATTAATAAATGTATCGGTACTTAATTATCCATTTAAACGGAAACTATGTGCAGTAATAATAGAATGAGAAATCACACATGAGCAACACACATGAACACCAAGATTTAACGTGGAAGCCCAATACAGGAGAAAACCCACCTATTGTTGTCATCTTTGTCTTCTTTTAATATAATAAAAACATGTTTACAATCTTGTACCAGTGCAGTCTCATACCAGTACGCAGGCACCCACCTGGAAAAGGCTACAACATTCTCTCGTTCTCCAGATTCTACTAGAAGGGAGATACAACCCTCTAGCTTGTGTACTAGCCGATATGTTTACTAGTACGTAGGCGTTGACCTACAAGACGCTACAACCTTCTCTCTTCCTCTAGGGACCACGTTTCATAAATTTTCAGACTGGATACTCCTGGTACACAAAAACACAATATGAAGGCCACGTTTCGTCCAATTTTCATACTCGACCCATCAGCAACATTGAAGCTCAATATCACTGACCACTGCAATACAACCAATCACTGAAAACCCGTCAACACTGAAGCAAATCACAATCAATCAATCTGAACATTTAGAACACTATCACCAAAACACAGAGCAGAACCCAGAACTCTGCATAAACAACCAGAACCAACTACAACTTTAAACATCATATCTCATAATGTATATGCTACATCGAAGTACCAAACAAGCATGTATACGTGCCTTCACCAAGGCAAACCAGCGTATCGATCTGCAAATACTAAATTAAAAACTTCACATCTATTCCAGACTTCAGTCATACCTAGATCATAACATTTACATAATAAAACATGTGTTAGCATTCAGATTTAGCCCATCCATTATCAGGTCATAAAATGATAATTCATTCCAAGTCTTATGAACTCGATCCATCATTAGATCTCATTCAGCATCCACCACTTATGTGCATACTTAGTTTAGATCAAGCAAAGCACTAGAAACCCAAACATGCATATTTGCTTTTGATCTAACTCTTCATAAGATATTCATTACTTGCACACATATCCCTTTGATCTTCTCCTCCTTATATACTTATATCCTTTTTCAATACCTCAAACCAAAATGATAGTTATGCTGCTGGTATTCCTTGATGGTATCAAGATTCTTTGTTGTGCTCATTACCATGGGTCAATACCATGGTAAGAACCCCTGGTATTCATTATCCTTGATTTTCCATCCCATATGCGCTTTTCCTTCTGTGAAAGTGCATGCACACGTATACACTCCTTTTGTTCTATGACCCCACGTGTATATTCTACTTTGACAAGGTCAACTTGCGTATACATCTTAAACTATTCTCTTTCTTCAATCTCTAGAGTTTGATCTGTAATCCTCTATTGTTAACCCATTGCACTATGAATTGTCATCATATATGTGAGTTGCCATCAAGGACAACATATGTACCATAATGCCAAAAATCTCCCCCTTTGGACTTGATGGCAACCATATTGGTGTATATATCAAACAACAACAAGATACTCTCCCCCTTTGACATCAAGGGCAAAGGGCGAACCAAGACATTCGTTGTTCATGCTCCCCTAAGATTTTACCGAAATCTCTTATGGAGGTGAAATAAAGTACATGACTCTATCACTCAACTAAGTGAGTATGACCTTCCTATCGCCCATGACTCATACATACATCAATCACCCAACCAAGTGGGGATATACCAAATGTTCATACATGACTGAAAATTTGCAATTATTACAACATCCTTCCCATGCATAGTGGGGTTACAAATTACATCATCGGGCTTTACATGACCTTTACATCAAATGATATACATGATATTTATAACAAGGACCAATGATCTAAACAAGACCATGATAGTCATCAACAAATATCATATGCCATGCATCATAAGCATATGTCAATATCATCAAGATCAACAGCCTGTATATGTCCATCATCAAAAGGGTCATCTAAATCAAAACAACTATATGAATTAAGCATTAAAAGTATCATCATGTACGAAGGTATTCTATTATAATGCCAACAATGCATTATTATAAACATATGCTCCCCTTGAACATGTGCCAACTGTTCACTGTCGAATCTGATCATTGCATTTGTCAGTAAGAATCATCAAGGCATCATCATTAACCAGTTATTCATCAAGTTATTAACAACTTATGAGGGCCAAAGGCACTTCTACATATCATCAACATATTGTAATCATCATCAAACAAAACAAAAAATATAATTGATAATTGACTGAACCATTTCAAACCCCTTTTCCTAAGGCTATCCCGCTGCTTCTTCAACAAAACAACATATACACGACTATGCAGCTTCTAACTCACATATATACGCGACTTGTCTTCATAATAAATACGTATGAGAATTGGAATACTAAAGTTTCACACTTTCACCCCCCCCACCCAAATCTGTTATGTATGTATACTGAGCTATGCCACATCTTTCTGACAGCAATTCCTTCTTCTTCAATACCTTGGATTATGATGTTGTTTTCTCCTTTTGGTATGGTGACTGAATTCTCTCCTGCATTCTTTTGCTATATGCACAAACATGTTACAAGAATAGCATATTATATGTTTCATATTCCTTCTATAGAAATCAATGGCTTTGTGATCAAACATATTGTAAGAAAAACAATATCCCTTAAAGTACCTGGAAACTGATGATCTTTCTGCGTGACGTCTATTAACTTGAACCATTCTACTTCTACATCTAGCTGCAACGTGTCCAAAATTATGACATATAAAACATTCAACATTATTCATCTAAGGAAAGAACTGATTATCACTTCCATAGTCAGGAGTAAATGATTTTGTTTGAAGTCTTTCTTTCCTTGGTTGTTGATGGGTTTGGCCTCTTCTCTCCTTATAGATCATTTCAGATTTTCCATTAGAGTTCCTTTCATTATCTTGTGAGCTAGATTCACCTTCAATAGTTTCATGAAAACCAAGACCAGTCTCTATAAGAGGAGAACGTTGAACTTTGATGATTTCATCTAATGTTTCTGATCCTTTAGCAAATCTAAGATTCAGAGTTTTTGTCATCTCAAGTTCTTTTCTTAGACTTACTACTTCACACTCTAATATTTCATTGTGCTTGTCCTTTTCAGTGAGTTGATTTGTCACTGTGTCTATGATTGTATCCTTTTCTGCCAAACAGATTTTGAGTTGAGTGATTTCTTTAAGGAAATCTTCATTTTCTAAGGTATCTTTTTCATATGCCATGATTAGTTTAATATCTTGATCATCTTCATCACTATTAGACAGACCATCACTATCTTCATGAGTAAAATAACTTCTTCTATTACCTTCTACACAAATATTTGCTTTGTCATGAGGGAATTTAGAAGCATAATGACCAACTCTTCCACAAGAAAAACATTTGAAGGGAAGCTTACCTCTGAATCTTTTGGAAACCCGCTGAAGTTTCTTCACAAAGTTTACCTCTTCCTCTTCTGATATATATCCTGATTCTTTGATATCTTTATTTTCTTTTCCTTTTGCAAAAGCTTTGAAAGTGGCTTCTCTAATTTTTGATGGACCTCCTTTCCACATTTTAAAGGCAGTTAAAATTCCATGAAGTTAAACAATAGTAACAAATTGTAGATCTTGCTTTTCTTCAATTGCAGATACATTTGACTCAAACTTAGAAGATAGAGATCTCAAATTTTTCTCAACTATAGTAGTCTCCTTTATTTCTTCACCCAGATTTCTTATATGATTTAGAATCCCATCTACTCATAAGAAATAATTAGCAATACTATCATCACTATGCATCTTGAGAGTTTCATACTGGATTCTAAGAGTTTGGAGTTTAGCACATTTTACCTGGAAGTCTACTTCGTAGCTCTAAATGATTATGTCCCATATTTCCTTGGTTGTGTTGAACTGCATCACTTTGATGAATTTTGATTCTGATAGACTTCTCAATAGAGGATTGACAGCTTTGGCATTGATTTCATATGATTTCCTTTATGCTATATTAGTGGGGACTATTGTTGGATATTGGTATCCTATTTCCACAATTCCCCAAACCTCAGCTCCAAGTGACTGAAGATAGGCTCTAGTTCTTGTCTTCAAATATAATAAGTTATCTTTGTTGAAAATTGGTGGTCTAATAGATCCCATTCCTTCGTGATTGCTCATCTTGAGATATATTCCTTCAAGCGATCAAGCTTCTTCTAAAGGACTTGCTCTAATACCAATTGTTGGAAATAATACTGAGAGGGGGGGTGAATCAATATTATCAGCTCACTAACTTTTTATTTTCATAATCATAATTATATGTGCTAATTCAATGAAGGGAACTCGTGTTTTCACGCAATTGTTCTTAAGGCAACCAGTGTATATACAGTGAACTTGTGATTTAGTTAATTCATCATATTTTGATATTTAATCATTGCATCAGTACTTAATTAACCATTTAAATAGAAATCATTTGTAGTAATAACAGAATGAGCAATCACACATAAGAAACACACATGAACACCAAGATTTAAGGTGGAAACCCAATGCGGGACAAAAACCACATGTTGTTGTCATCTCTGTCTTCTTTTAATATAATAAAAACATGCTTACAATCTTGTACTGGTGCAGACTCATACCACTATGCAAGCACCCACCTACAAAAGGCTACAGCCTTCTCTCGTTCTCCAGCTTCTACTGGAAGGGAGCTACAACCCCCTAACTCTTGTACCAACCGATATGTTTAATAATACGTAGGTTCTGGCCTATAGAAGGATACAACCTTCTCTCTTCCTCCAGGGATGACATTTTCATAAATTTTCAGACTGGATACTCCTGGTACACAACAACACAATAAGAAGGCCATGTTTCATCCAATTTTCATACTAGACCCATCAACAACATTGAAGCTCAATATCACTCACCACTGCAATACAACCAATCACTGAAAACCCATCAACACTGAAGAAAATCACAATCAATCAATCTGAACATTCATAAAATTGTCACCAGAACACCGAAAAAAACCCATAACTCTGCATCAACGACCAGAACCAACTGCAACTTCAAACATTATATCTCATCATGTATATGCTACTTTGAAGTACTGAACCAATGTGTATACGCACCTTCACCAAGGCGAACCAGTGTATAGATCTACAAATACTAACTTTAAAACTTCACAGCTATTCCAAACTTCAGTCATACCCACATCATAACATTTACAGAATAAAACATGTGTTAGCATTCAAATCTAGCCCATCCATTATCAATTCATAAAATGATAATTCATTTCAGGTCTTATGAACCTGATCCATCATTAGATCTCATTCATCATCCACCACTTATGTGCGTACTTAGTTCAGATCAAGAAAAGCACCAAAAACCCATAATGTCCATATTTGATTTTGATCTAACTCTTCATAAGATATTCATTACTTGCACACATAGCCCTTTGATCTTCTCCTCCTGATATACTTATATCCTTTGCCAATACCTTGGGCCAAAACCATAGTTATTCTGCTAGTATTCTTTGATGGTATCAATATTCTTTGTCGCACTCATTACCATGGGTCAATACCATGGTAGGAACCCCTGGTATTCGTTATCCTTGATTTTCCATCCCACACGCACTTTTCCTTCTGTGAAAGTACATGCATACGTGTACACTCCTTTTTTTCTGTGAACCTACGTGTATACGCGACTTTGACAAGGTGAACCTACGTATACATCTTAAACTATTCTCTTTCTTCAATATTTGGAGTCTAATCTATAATCCTTTGTTGTTAACCTATTGCACTGTGAATTGTCATCATATATGTGAGTTGCCATCAAGGACAACATGTGTACCATAATGTTAACATAAAATATATAATTGAAGCATATTTGGATGATTTAGCTTCTCACACTAGAAATAGAGTGGAACATCCAGAACACCTTTGTTTAGTATTTGAAAGATGGTGTTACTACAAAATCTTGTTGAACCGAAATAAGTGTGTTTTTGCAATTACATTTGGTCAGTTATTTGAATTCATCGTGTCTAATGAAGGGATTCATGTAGACACATTCAAGGTTGAGGAAATACTTCAGTTGCCTCCCCCATCATGTATCTTTTAACTTCAAAGTATCCAAGGAAAAGCCAATTAAGTTAAGGATATTTATCATAAATTATGCTGAGATGAAAAAATGGTTTATGCATTTCCTCAAGAAAGGAGTTCCATTCATACAAGATTACTTTGATCAATGCTCATTTGATTCTTTGAAAAAGGCATTGACCTCTACTCCTCTTCTAAGTCCACCTGATTATAGTAGATATTTCCTCTTGTATCTTGCAGAAACATAATCAACCATTGGTATGGTTTTGGTTCAGGAAGACAATGCCCTTAAGGATCATGTGATTTATTATCTAATCCATGGCTTAGTTGGTCCTGAACTTAGGTATTCTCATGTAGGGAAATTGGCTTTGGTAGTTGTTCATGTTGTCCAGCAATCCCATAATGACATTCTGCTCAAAAAAATCTTTGTATTGGCTAACATCAACCCATTTCAATTTGTTCTTAGTAGGCAAGTGATTGGGGGAAAATATAATAAATGGAATTTCATTTTGTAAGTGTTTGATCTTGATTTTATGTCAGCTAAGTCAAATAAATCTTTGGTATTTGTGAAATTGATCTCAGAATTGCCTTGTGAAGGAGATGTTGTTTATGAAGGATCATTTCCTCATGAGCATCTTTTTATCATCTCTTCACAAGATCTTTGGAATGGAGATACGATTATATATCTCTATACTTCGAAGTCCCCTTAGTCTTTTTCTAAGGATGAATGTTGGAAATTGCGCCACCTGGCTAAAACTTATCTTATCATTGGTGATACTCTATATCATTGAGGGATTAACTCAATCCTTAGACATTTTCTAACCCTAGACGAAGCTGAATCAGTTTTGAATGACTGCCATAGTGGAGCTTGTGGAGGTTATTTATTTGGGCTTGTTACAACCCAAAAAATATCATGTAGGTTCTTTTGGGCCCTCGATTTTCAAAGATTATATTGAAGCAGTCAAGACATTCCATCCTTGTCAAGTTTATACTCAAAAAATGTGTGTGCATACAACTCTAATTTTTCCTATTATCATTGTCGGTCCATTTACCAAGTGGGTTATTGATTTTACTACTTGTAACCCAACTTCGGCTAAGGGCCACAAGTATATCATCGTAGCAGTAGACTACTTCACCAATAGGGTTGAAGCTATGCCTACTTTCAATAACTACGGTGAGACAACAACTCTTTTCCTATTCAATCAAATCATTTCAGGCTTCGGCATTCCTAAAGAGATTATCACTGATCATGGAAGTTACTTCTAGAATAATATTATGTCTGAGTTGGCTTTAAAGTTGGGATTTTGGTAGGAGCATTCATCTCCTTATTATCCTCAAGAAAATGGACAAGTAGAAGTCGTCAATAAACCCTTTAAGACCATCCTGCAAAGGATGATAAACTAGGCTAAGTCCAATCAGCACATAATTTATATCCTACACTTTGGGCATACCGAATGTCTGTTAAGACTACTATAGGTTTTACTCCTTTTCAATTAGTTTATGGGTTGGAATCAATTTTTCCTGTAGAATGTGAAATTCCATCTCTCAAATTAGCAATCCAACTTCTTACAGATGACTAAAGTCTCGAATAACACCTCATTCATTTGGAACATCTCTATGAGCAGTGTCGGGATGCAGCCACAATGAACAAATCTCATAAGAAAATAGTAAAAGACTAGTATGATAAGATTGTGCGACCTAGGGTTTTCTCTCAAGGTGACCTTGTTTTGGTATATGACCAAGAAAAAGACACCTTGGGGGAAGGAAAGTTTAAACCTATGTGGCATGTTCCTTATATCGTTAAAAAGGTCTTGAAGAAGCATGCATATGAATTGGTTGAATTTTAAGGAAATGTGTTGTCGGAGCCTAGAAATGGGCTTTATCTCAAGAAGTATTATGCCTAGGCTCTTGCCTAGAATTTGCTTTGTTTTGTAAATATTGTACATGGTATTTTATTTTTTCTATGGGTCTCATGGTGATGATGATATTTTTTATCTTCTTTGGCAGGTTTCGATGGGTGATTTTGTGTATTTAGGATTCATTTATGTTGCTAGTAGACATACTCGGAATTTAACTTCTGCCACTTGGGTAATATATTATCCATCTAGACAGTTGTTAGTCTCAAGAGGCATATGTATTGGTCCTACTTCTAATAATATGGTTGAATATAGTGTCATTATTAATTTACTATCTGAAGAAAATTCTTATGGTATTGGATCATTAGTGGTTTATTTGGATTCACAACCAATTGTGTCTCAATTAAATAACAGTTATGAAGTGAGGGATCCTTTATTACATCACCAATTTCTTAGAGTAAGATTATTGCAAAGATCATTTACTTTTATTACTTTCATTCATATTCCATGATCGAATAATGCATTTGTTGATTTTATAGCTAACCAAGCACTGGATTGGCATATTAATCATTCATCACATTAAATAAAAAGAATCAGAAAATTTGTATATATGATCAAATCATCATGAAATATTTGTATATATAGATAGAGTATGTCAAAATACTACAAAATGTGGACAAATTTCCTACGAAATTAAGGCTTAAACTCAATCACATCCATATATAAAAAAACATCAATCATCTAAAAATCTAAGGCTACAGGCCCTGCCCCGGATGAGCATTTCAAAAGAAGACAATAGAATTTGTCACTCATCAGAAGAGATGCACCCACTCTCATGGTACTCCAACCACTCATCTTTGTATAGCCTCAAGGATATCCTCTACTACTTCCATGGGAACCTGGTGAGTCAGACTCTCCAAGTTCCTCTGAACAACGTGAAGAACTCTCTCAGATTCAGTTGTTGCTCTCACCACGTCTCTGTCACGATGCCTATGCCTTGGTAGACCCTCAGATCTCACTAATCCAATATCTGTCTCATGATCATTTAATATTGTAAGATTTGTATTTCATAGATTCTTATTTTTAATTTCTTGATATTATATTCAAAAATCCAAAAAATCGAATAAGTTAAAATTATTGTTTTTACCAATGTCGCCCCATGCAACTCCTGCTGGAAGTGCTAGCTCTCATTCCTCTTGAAAAGCTACACCTACATAGGGGTAATCATCTATTTCCATGACTTGTTTCTCCCATCAGTGGAAGAACTCATCATTAAAGGTTGCCCAATTGATCTCATCTCCACCAACTCGCTTCATTAAATCCGCCCATCTAGCCATGCTAGGATCTCTAGGACTACCGCTGGCAATGGCTACTCTGAACCGTAGCACTAGAATCCACTCAAAGAAAAATGAGCAAAGGATGCTACCATAGCCAAAGTTCTTCGTCTTACCATGTCTGAATGAATTCAATTATTTCTTCATGTTAATCAAGAGTGTTGTACACCAATCATAGACAATTTCTCTTAGGAATTATACTACCAATAACATAGCAGGTTGTGAAGCCTAATGCAATGAGGTTGAACCTGCTATCCTGGAAATAGTAAAGAGGATGATTTTGATTGGCAGGTTCGTGATTTATTTGGTCAGAACTTGTGATCCAACCTTTCCAGTATCTGGTGCAAAGTATACATAAATATAATTTGTAATGTTAAGACCTCCATGGGCCATTTCTTTTAGTTTAACTGCTTCGTCCCTTCGTGAAATTCTTGTTATGAAGTAAATATCCTCTACTTAAATATGCAGAGGCATATTATCTATAACGAATAATTCCTACTCTGAGTCCCAATAATGAACTAATATCTCTAGCAATTGAGTTTTTGTTTTCATGTTTGGCATCATGAAGAATTTAAGAAACCTGTAATTTTTCAATCCATCAAACAATTCTTGATCCTCTAAGACTGCATTATCAACATAAGTATTCTCTCTCTCTCTCTCTCTCCCCAAATAATTGACGTCCTGCAAAATTGAAAGATTTTATCCATTAGAAAATAATATTTTCATTTTACTCTACATGTATGAGACTTTTGTAAAGAACACTCGCATAAATACGTGAATTTTCCTTTGAAAACTCATGTATAGGGCATCCTATATGAGGTTTCAAGTTGTCGACCCACGTACACGCTAAGCATCATTTTAAAAAAAGATCTATCCCTAAAATTGATTTGAAATCTTGAAATTGTGGATAAAATGGACAAGTTAAGGATTGGAATTACCCGGAGATCACATGTGGTGAATTATTCAATGGATTTGATCGATTCAATTTGCCTAAATTTGCTCCAAGAGCCCTCTTATCAACACTTGGATTGTAAAAATGGGTTTGGGTGAGTCTAAAAAGTTCTTTTATAGCAAAAATTTGAGAACCCACTTTTCTAAAGTTCAATATTTTTAATTTTTATACTTTTATGAAATTTTAACTTTATGCTTGAAGTGTTAGGAGAGGTTATTTTTCAGGGTAATGAATACTTAGTGATGTTTTTCCCCCATTTCGACTCCATACTCACTAACCTATCGTGGAAGGTATCATTTTATAAAATAGCATATAGGTCAAGACATATCACTTTTCCGATGCATTATGCATCTTCACCTCATACTGTGATATTTTTCCATATGGTTGACCCCATTATGTTGCAATTTTTAACCACTTTCACCCGTCATCTTGTAAAGTCGTAACATAGCAGTAGAGCCTTTCCTTCCATGGTATTCCTAGTTAGATCCTTTATGACATATTTTTCCCATGCTGCAATTATTGTGTAGGATCAGGGTCCCTCTTTAGTCTCGCCATGACTTTGCGTTGAAGCCTCATTCTTCTTCTTCGCTATTTTATGGCCTTATACCCTAGAGGCGCCCATGTGTTAAGTTCTACTACTACATTTGCATTTTGACTACTTGTACCTCTTTTGGCCTTAAGATGGCTTCATTTGGACACATGTATAAGCCACTTTTGACCATGACCTTTTGCAAGTTCAAACGATGCATTCATTAACCTTTGCATCTTGACACCTATTTTTTCCATGGAGATAACATCCCCTGAGTGTCGATGACCAGAATCTACCACCTTGCATTAAGCATAGGATTGTTCTAGTCCTAGGAATTATTGCACTTTCCCTTGACATTCACTCTCTCCACTGTACTATAGGCATTATTTTATTCTTTTTTAGGCTTTAAATATGAAAAAGACAAAAAAATAAAATATTCCAAAAAGAGCGGGAACGAGACAATTTCTTCATCATTTGATGGTAGTTAGAGTTAATTGTGTCACCCTTGAACAAAGCACTTAAAATGAGTCTTTCCTCCATTAGTATGGGAGTTAGACTGGATTTAGGGAATCCATAACCTTTTTTGTGAGTCAATCCTCCTCTGATTGGTTATCTCTTCCAATCATATGGAGTGTTTTTTTTGCCTCATGCATTGCAAACTTATACAAGTTACCTTATGCTATCGTAAAGTCACATTGAGCTGTGCTTTTGTTCAAGGGAAGTAAACCTATTGTCATCAATTATGCGGTGTCTCTTGACACATTTCTTCCAGCCATACCCGGTCTGTCAGGTTATCTTCAGTATCACGTCAACTATTTGGTCCTTCACTCATGCTAGTTTAGGAGGTCCCCATTGACTTCTTACTGGTGGGTCTGCTGTTATCGACTCCAAAAAATTGTTCCGAGAGTAGACCTAGAGTCGCACCCTAGCCCTATTTACATCGTTGATAGATGACCTTGTGCTCAACATCAATCAGTATAATGGGTCTTTGACTAAGTGGTTTCCCTTGTGTTCGATGTCAGCTTACATTATCACACATTGGGATTTGTGCAGTACCTTGTTTTCCATTTGACCCTATTGGTGGATTCCTCACCTCTGTGAGGATTTCTAGCATGCGCTAGCCACATCTTGTGTACACCGGAAATGTACTTCGAAATGGTTACTTCATCTCTCTTCATCTAAGTTCTTCCAAATTATTGGCTTGCGGGTTAAACTCGTGCTAGTTGATGTGGGATGCCTTAGTTCCTTCCTTCCAGCAAATATTTTCCCATCGACTTCAACTCATTGCTATGGGAATAAGGTCTAGAGTCCTATTTTTCAGTACCTTAGGGTTTGCATTCATTAGTGGCAGACTCCTTCACTATTGACAATGAGAATACATCAATGTCTCCTTATTGATAGATTCTTTCAAGTGTTCAACTTCAACACACTTATTCACACTTGTTAGATTGTACTAGGGTACCTTGACACTCATTATCATTATTGGTGAGTTGTCTCGCATTTTTTAACGATATACATCAATGACTGGTAATCAAACAATTTCTCACATGGTCAACTTCAACTCATTTATTCCCATAGTGTATAAATTTACCATATGCAGTCGGTGAAGAACTCGGGTTGTGTCATCATTTTGGTTCACTTGAAAGCTCCTTCAATTTTCTACCAGTGACACCTTCCACCCTTATATGTTGTAGTCCTTCACAAAAACATCCTATATGATGGCACCCAAGTTTATGCATACCACTATTCCATCTATATGACTTGGTACTTTTATGAGGATCAATTACGTAACATCATTGATCAGACACTCTTCCTGCATGATTGATTAGATATTATTCTATATTTGATATTGAGACATAGCCCCAATGTGTTCTTTTGCGTCTATGATATGATGATCCATTGTTTGTTCTACAACTCATTCTATTCACTTATGTATACATTATGGATCCGCATTATACTTGATCAATGAACATGATTTATTACTTCTGAGCATGGGTATGCCCACCTCATACTTGATTTTTCTTTCTAACTCCTTCCACAGGTATTCGCTGAGCTGGAATTTGGTGATATTCTCTCAGGTTTTCAGATGACTTCTCTCTCTATACTTAATATATTTCAGCCATCATCTACCCTTTCTGACTTCATATATTAGGGGGAATGTGTTATTGCATCATTTATCACTCCTGTAGACATTATGCTCTTGTATGTCCTTGGGCAACCTTTTCCCATTCAAACTTGATCTTAAATTCCATACATGACTCTTCCCATACAAAAGTGCATACATATACGGGTTCTATAACTATATACCCAAGTATACCTTTTAAAATATGAAAAAATAAAATAATATGCTATTTTTTGGGTAGGGTTCACAAGTTTTATCGAGAGCCCACCTACAGGATCCCATAGCACAACTAAATTAAATAATTTCAGGTGGTATATATACACCCCTTGGGCAAGCCTAAAATACATAAGAGAATGGCTACCGACATTATACCCATTTTTCTCCCAAATCAAGTATGATTTTACCGTGCCTCCTGCACTCCCAATCTCTATGGAAACCCTAGTTTCCTTCGCAGAGATGTTCATCATATTTATAGCATCTCCTTGCATGTGTTAGAGAGGTTTTCTTTGTGGCTAGGGATGGACAGATCTGGAGAAAGGCTTCGTCAGTGCTTTGGCTTGGATCACATTGTACCTTTCCTATATCTATTGTTGTTAATAAATAAAGAAGATCGTGTCTTATTCTGATATGTTATTGTCTCATGAATAGAATTTTGTATGATTATATATGATGATCTAACATATCTTTTATGTATGCACATTGAATTATCTATCATGTATATTCTTCTGTGAATTCACTTGCAGGATTGCTCGTTCTGGAGGAAGCAGAGGGTTTGGACCCTACCGAAACATCATCAAACATAAGACCTTCGAGTATGTTTCCAAGTCCACATTTAGTAATTCACCTATTTGACATGCTTGCTTGACTGCTCTTTGTTGATTATCTTGTTCTGCTCTGTTGAGGTTGTCAACCCTTATCTTAGGGAAATTTTCCCACCGACATACATGAGCTTGCATAGGATCTATAGACTTGGGATATACTTAGAGAGGCAAATGATCAATTTCAAGAAGAGTTGAAGCAGGTTGACTGAGTTTTTCAGCTAAAATATTAGTAACATAGGTCTTCAATGGGTGAACAACATTATAACACAAGTACTTAGTGTATTAGGGTGCATTATAACACACTTCTTGAAGTGATAACCTGTGTTACCCCTTCTATAATGAGTTTTCCATATTATATTTGTATTTCATAGGCATTATCTAGGGTATTTGCATATGATTTTTGTGGATAGAGTTGACTTAAGTTAATCATCATTCTAGAAGGTGATCAAGTCAAGAGTATGAGGATTAGCATCGTGTATTGATTACATCTCCCATCAATTATAAAATTTTGGAGTATGAAGTAGAAGGGGTTAGACATAGTGAGTGATTATGAGAGCATGACCTACATATTTGCAAAGCTAGGTTGAATATCAGAGCTTATATTTGGAGCACATGTTGGAGGATGATGAAGCTACAGTCATCTTTATGTATAGCATACATGTGTTACATATTGTGTTGCTACCAGTTAGTGTTGATATATATATTAGTTTATTGTTGTAATAGAGTTCAGATACTTGATGTGTTTGTGTTGTAGGGGTGTTATTGAAGAGTGTTTTGTTGTAGCTTGAGTGTATTAGTTTTGTATGGCTTCTAAATTTTTTTGATAACTAAGTATGAGGATCAAATTTTTATAGTGTGTTAATGTAGGGTTTGGTTTTGATGAGAAGATTAATTGTGTGGGTTGATGTATTGATTGAGTTTGTGTTCTAGAGATTGTGTTGGAGAGCATATATTTAGAGTTTGATTTATGAGAAGATTGATATTGTGAGCCCAGTATGAAAATGGATGAAATGAGGCTCACAAGTGTTTAATTGCAAAGTTCATGGATCCAATGTGAAATATTCTTAAACATGTTCCCAAAATGAGCTTGAACATTGGGGCCTTTAATTAGAAATTGATGTGTTATGTATTCATGGTGTAGATGAATCCTTCAGGTAATGGCCTGAGAACTTGGGAGTGGTGGTTGGATAGTCCAATGGTGGTTGGGAAAGACTTATTTGGAGTGGTGGCTTCCAACAGGTGTTGGCCTATAAAGTTCATACATGTAGTGATCTCAAGTAAGTAGAAGCTTGAGTGATCAACATCTCGTGGCTTGAAAATGGGTGGTGGTCAATGATCATATGTAAAATAATATTTTACATTAATAATAAGAAGATGATGAAGATTATTTACGGACAATAGTTTTTACTCTTTGGTTTTCCATCTTACATATGGTGTCCCTATGTGTGATTATGTTTTTATTTGTTGTTGATCTAATATTTATGTGTATTGATATGTTGCTTATGATTCATGGGTTTGCATAGATCTTATCATTTGTTATGTTGCTAATGAATGAATGAATCAAGGTTTGTGTTGAGAAAGGAAAAATTGGTAAAAGCAATCATAAGGCACAATACTAATTCAACCCCCCTCTCAATATCATTCAATATTTTTAACATTGATTTGGCCAATTTCAGAGAACATTTACATTTAGGCTTTCAACCAACTATTTGGGGTTTTAATTGGCCAATTTTAGGAATTGTTATTGTTATGACACAAATCGCATTTGTTTGAAGAAAATGAGGGTTGTGAGAGGAATTGCTTCTGCAAATCAATGACGATAATGTGTATGACATAGATCCCTACTTATTCCTACATCGTATGTTTTTAGGTAGTTGAATACCCTTTTTCATTACCAGTCTAATCCATCATTAAATTATCAT
This sequence comes from Pinus taeda, assembly GCA_000404065.3. NCBI lineage: Eukaryota > Viridiplantae > Streptophyta > Pinopsida > Pinales > Pinaceae > Pinus > Pinus taeda. The sequence continues at coordinate 97,029 of APFE030691512.1, read as the reverse complement.
TCTTTATGGTATGATTTGTAGGTTTAATTTTATCTAATTTCTAGTACTATTTATTTGGGGGTTCTTTGCATTGACTATTTTTTGTTGATTTATGTTTAGTTGGGGATTTTACAACTAATTTCTTTCATTATGGAGCTAGTTATAATGTGTATTTGTAAATTGCAAGTTGAGATACTATTGCTGGAAACATATTTCTTATCTGATTCTGTTCAAAACTTGGATGTTACTTCATTTTTCCAATTGCAGCTCCTACACATGTCCTAATGTCAATGATGAATTTGATTTTTGAGGATGCCCATTGCTCCTTATCTATATGCACATGACATTGTTGAAGTTTGAAAGAAGAAACATGTTTCTAGTGCATATACAGAAATGGTGAGAAAAATTATGCCAACCCCATATTATTTTTTATATTAGTTATCTCTACATGTGGGTTGAATACTTTCTGAATTGTTTGTATGATTAGGTCATTTATATTGAAGCATGTGAAAGTGGAAGCATTTTTTAGGGTCTTGTACCAAAGGGACTGAACATTTATGTCACAACAACAACAAATGGAGAGGAAATTAGTTGGGGAACTAATTTTCCTAGGATGTACCCCCCTCCTTCTCCAAAATATGAAACATGCCTCCTAGATGTGTATAGTATTGCATGAATGGAATATAGATTTGACTAAAATGCCAACAAATTATATTATGTAGACACCTTTTGGCCATTTTGGATGTTTCTTATTGATTGAAACTATGTGCTCATCTTACTTTTATTTTTCATAGATGTTTCTTATTGAATGAAACAATGTGATAATTTTAATTTTATTTTGTAGCGAAAAACACAACTTTAAGATTGAAACTATAAAGCAACAATACAATTGGTAAGTGGGTTTGAATTTGGAAACAAAATGGTTTTGGGGTGTGGGATCCTTATTAACTAGTATAATTTTTGTATGTGTTGGGTGTGGAGCTTGATTATCTTTTTTATTCAGAGGTATCACCGCATTGGACCCCAGTTCGTAATGTGGCAGCAATGTCGCCCGTAATATTTGCACTGCAGGTAGGGTCTAGAGGGGGTGGCTACCTTGTAAAATGTTGTAATTTCATAGTCAATCTCGTTCATTCATTAGGCGAATATCTAACTGTAGAAGTTATGTTTAATTTAGGGTTTTTTGCCCTAGAAGGCAACCCCCTCGCTATATATGAGGGAATTGTATTGCATCTATGTAGATCTATATTTTGAGTGAGAAAGAGAGAGGAGATTGTGAGAGAGTGAAGAGGGAATTACAAAAGATCTACTATAGGTTGTATCTCTTCAGTTTGCTAGATAATATAAAAGGAAGGATTGGTTTTCTCTTCATGGACGTGACTCAAATTGGGTGAACCATGTATATATGTGTCTCTCTCGTTTTATGTGTTTTCTGTATTTATATTTCTGCAATATGTTTTATGTGTTCCATTGCTCTGTAATATATAATTTTCGAACAGTATGATCAATATATTAGATGTTGTACAATAATTTATATCAGATGATTGTATGAGAGTTTGTTTTGTCAATTTCCAAATCAAGATGATTGATCTAGTTATATGTCACATTTTCACTTTTCCCATCTTCTTTCAACTGAGTGGTAAAGGGCATAGCCTAGGTTGGTACAAGAAATGTAGGGAGACTCACTTTTATTTTTGAATCAGGGGTTCAAAGCCAACTATCTTTGTTTTGCATTATGGTTCTGGTATGATTATATGGTTCAGATGTTGTACTTGATGGCAACTCCCATGGCATGGCCCTCATTTTGATAAAAATAAAGAAGTACGCAGGAGAACAGTTCAGGAGGTGCGTACCCGCAGGTATACCGAGCAGGGACCGCATCCCAATACGCGGGTTACCCATTCATGGGGTGCGTACCCTCAGTGCACACATTCCAAGGCAGTAAAGCGCCCACACGTGGGGTTCCTCATGGTATTTAGCCGTCGGTATTGTGTTATCATGGTTTTGGTCTGTGGTATTGCTTATTTTATTATTATTATTGAGCCCCATGATCCTTGATTTAAGGATGAGCTTGCCTATATAAAGCTAAGGAGATCATTTGGTTTGAGCATCTTTTGAGTATTGAATATCTTAAAGATCTGATATTGGGTTCTCGGTTTAAAAAGCTTGATATTTAGAAGAGAAGTTGGAAGTGAATCTGTGAAGGGTGATCTCTCGAGCGCAAGATCAGATCTGAGTATCTGACTGTATTTTGGCCCTAATCAGAGGTGCGCAAGTGATCAACAGTGACAGTGCGTGGGTACCCAGAGGAAACAAAGGGTCAGTGTGTGGGTATGCAGAAGAGACAAAGGGGCAGCGCGTGGGTACGCAGAGGCGACAAAGGTTAATTGCGTGGGTTCGCAGCGCGACAGTGTTTCAGGTGCGTGCTTACTGTTTGAGTACGCAGCGCGACAGTCTTTCTGGGTGCGTACCTACTGCGATAGTACGCGGTGCGATAGTTCTTCTGGGTGCGTGCCTACTGTGCAGTACACGACGCGATAGTACATTTTGGTGCGTACTATACGCAGATCAGTGAAAGGAGCAGTGCGTAGCCACGCAGTACAACAGAAGTAACTCTGCGGGTATACGCAGAGAAGCAGAGGGTGAAGTGTGTAGCGACGCAGGCCAGTAAAAAGGAAATTGCGTATCTGTTTTAAGATCTTCTGTTGGTTGAATTTTTCTTGTTGATAAGGTGTTCTGGGTTCAGTTCTGTTATTGTTGATCTGGTTATTGCAGCTGATTGTATAATTTACATGTACTTGATGATCATTTGATGTATATGGATCCAGTTTGAAAATTTATGAAAAGTGGTCCTTAAAAAGAAGTAGGGGGTTGTAGCTCCCTTCCAGGAGAGACTGGAAAACGAGAGAGAGTTGTAGCTCTCTGCAGGTTGCAGCCTGCGTACTGGTAAAGGACTGCACCAGTACAAGACCATTGTAAAAGGAGTTTCTAATTTGAAAGAAGATAGAAGACATATTGCAGCAGGTGGTTTTCACCCACATCGGGTTTCCACCTTATATCTGGTGTTCTTTGATGTGACTGTCTGATTTTCTTGTTCATGCTCATTATTTATGGTATTGGTATGCAACAATAATTCAAAGTATAAATAAGAAAGATTTGGTAAAAGAATTAGATAATACTGATTCACCCCCCCTCTCAGTATTATTGTCAACAATTGGTATCAGAGCAGGTCCTTTAGAGAAGCTTGATCGCTTGAAGGTAGATCGTTCATCATGAGCAACTACGAGAGAGAAGCATCAATCAAGCCACCGATTTTTGATGGGACAAACTTCAATTATTGGAAGGTAAGGATTACTGCCTATCTTCAATCTCTTGGTACAGAAGTTTGGAACATTGTAGAGACAGGCTATGCTTTTCCTTCAACTACTCCTACAGATGCAGACGAGAAAAAGAAGTATGAAACAAATGCTAAAACAGTCAGTACTCTATTAGGATCTATATCCCAATCGGAATTCATGAAGGTAATGCACTATAAATCTGCAAAAGAAATATGGGAAAAAATAGTCACAAGCTATGAAGGAGATGAACAGGTAAAGCGTGCCAAACTTCAAACTCTCAGGATTCAGTATGAGACTCTCAAGATGTATAATGATAAAAGTGTGGCTAACTATTTCCTTCGGATAGATGAAGTTGTTAATTGTATGAAAAATTTGGGTGAAGAAATAAAAGAGGCTATTGTGGTTGAAAAGGTTCTAAGATCATTGTCCCCCAAGTTTGAATCTAAAGTATCTGCTATAGAAGAAAAAGAAAATCTACGAATTCTTACTATGTCTCAGCTACATGGAATTCTAACTGCTTATGAAATGAGAAAGGGAGGTCCACCAGATAGAAGAGAAGCTGCTTTCAAGGCATCAGGCAAAGGAGAGTATTATGAAGCAAGTCACATACCAGAAGAAGAAGAAGAAGAATCAAATTTTGTCAGAAATCTTCAAAGGGGTTCTGGAAGGTTCAGAGGTAAGTTACTTTTAAATGCTTTGCTTGTGGAAGAGTAGGTCATTATGCTGCAAAATGTCCTCATAAGGATAAAAGAAAGGAACCTGCTAGATGGAACAAGAAATAGGGTGCAAATAAGAAAAGCTACTACACTCATGAAGATAGTGATGGTCTATCAAACAGTGATGAAGATGAACAAGGTAATGAATATAAACTGTTAATGGCATTTGATGATGATGATTATATGGATGCTATAGATGTAGATAACCTTTATGACAAAATTACTAGACTCAAGAGAGTTATAGAAGAAAAGAATATGATCATTGATACTCTACAAATTCAAATTGATGAAAAGGAAAAACATTTTGAAAAGTTAGAAGTTGAAATTGTTGCTCTTAGAAAAGAGATTGAGAAAACAAAAGCAATTAATCTTAAGTTTGTCAAAGGATCTGAAACTCTGGATGAGATTATCAATGTTCAGCGTTCTCCTCTAAACAAGACAGGTTTGGGCTATACTAGAGAAACTTCTCAAGCATCCACTTCAAAGAGTTATCTTGAGGCAGCAAAAGGGAGTGAGCAAAAGAACAAAGGAGACTATCAGGTAAAGCAGGGACAAATTGCAAATAAAACCCATCAGCAATCTGCTTTAAGAATGAACAAAGGTTACAACCAGCCACAGGTAAGGTCTTCTCAATTTGGTTCAAGAATGAACAACAATAGAGATTACGTGGCCGGTAGATTCGATAACCGCAGAAGTTTCTTTAATGGACAATGCTTTTCTTGCCATAACTTTGGTCACAAAGCAGCTCAATGTGTTGCATATAAAACAATCATGACTAGAGAAGCTCAAAAGCAAAGGAGTATGACTGGGATTTCAAAAAGGACCTATAACAATTTTTCAGCTCTTGAAAATGAAGTCGAATGTTCTATTTGTTATAACTTTGGTCATGAAGATTATGAATGCAGGAGAAAGTTACAGCAGAAAAAGGAACAATGTTCTACTTGCAATAACCTTGGTCATAAAGATTCTGAATGCAGGAGCAGGTTACAGCAGAAAAAGGAACAGGTTTCAAGCACCAAAACATGGAGAATAAAAGAACCTCAAACAGAAAGATGTGGGATAGCGTTTTATGCATAGGGACAAGAAAATCTATGGTACATTGACAGTGGATGTTCAAAGCATATGACAGGTGATAAAGAAAAACTTGAGTCATATTCTGCTCTTGAAAAAGGAATGAAAGTCTCTTTTGGAAATGATACTCCTGCTACCATAAAAGGAAAAGGTATTGCTCAATTAAAAGAAAAGGTCAAGGCTGGAAATGTTTTGTATGTTGATGGATTGAAACATAATCTTCTAAGTGTCAGTCAGATGTGTGATCAAAGAACCGAGGTGATATTCAGATCAAATGGATGTATTGTTCGTGACCTTGATACAGGTAAAACAATGATCAAAGGCAAAAGAACTCCAAATAATTTGTACACATTTGAAGAAGGACAACAACAATGCTACCTAAGAAAGGATGATGAGCACTGGTTATGGCATCGGAGGTTGGGGCACCTAAGCTTTTCACAAATAAGGAAAGCATGCAAATATCAGGCAATTCGCGATCTTCCAGATATCAAAATTCCTGACAACACCATATGCAAATCATGTCAGTTTGGAAAACAGACCAGAACTAACTTTCCAGAGAAATAAGGATCAGCTAGCATGCCTCTTGAGCTAGTTCATACAGATACATGCGGTCCGTTCAGTAAAAGAACACCTAGAGGAGAAGAATACCTGATATTATTCATTGACGATTTCTTCAGGTTTGTCTGGTTAGGACTTATGAAGCACAAAGATGAAGCATTCGAAAAATTCAAATCCTTCAAAGCCATGGCTGAAAAACAATCAGGTCACAAAATTAAGTGCCTCAGATCTGACAGAGGTGGGAATTTACTTCAAATGAATTTTTCGATTTCTGTGAAGAACATGGGATAAGAAGAGAATTCTCTACAGCAAGAACTCCTCAGCAAAATGGAGTTGTGGAAAGAATGAACAGAACAATTCAAC